>LR753868.1:13588-51306 GCA_902729485.2 Mus minutoides
ATGCTCCCTATAGAATCTTCTGTGCCTGAGATTCTCTCTTCCATCTCTTGCATTCTGTTGCTGATGCTCATATCTATGGTTCCTGATTTTTTTCCTATGGTTTCTATCTCCAGGGTTATCTCCTTTTGGTTTTTCTTGATTGTTTCTACTTCCATTTTTAGGTCCTGGATGGTTTTGTTCCATTCCATCACCTGTTTGGTATTGTTTTCCTGTAACTCTCTACGTATTTCCTCTTTAAATGCTTCTAGTTGTTTATCTGTGTTTTCCTGTACCTCTCTAAGTTTTTCCTCTTTAAATGCTTCTACTTGTTTATCTGCGTTTTCCTGTAATTCCTTCTTGTAGTCCTCCATCATCATCATGACAAGTGACTTTATATCCATGTCCTGTTTTTCTGGTGTGCTGTTGTATCTAGGACTTGAAGTGGTGGGTGAGTTTGGATCTGGTGATGCCAAGTACCCTTGGATTCTGTTGCTTCTGTTTTTGTGCTTACCTCCTGCCATCTCTAACCAAGGAGACCTGGTGTCGGTGCAGGCCAGAAGGGAGAGTCTGAAATGGTCTGGGCCTTTATCTCTGTCCTGGCTGGTGACTCAGGTCGCACGGGATTGGGCAGTAACAGATGTTGCCTTCAGCTGCTCACCTGTGGTCCCAAGACAGCCTGTGGTCCCAACAGCCTGGGGAGTCCAGGGGAGAGTGCGCAGAGCCTGTGCCCGAGCCCTGGGCTGGTGCGGGTGCACGGGACCCGACCGGAAGGGGAAGGGCCAGAATTTTTAAACTGATTATCAGTTTCATTTTTATTTTCAGATGTCCTTTATCAATTGTCCTTGAATCCTCCACCTGGAGAGACAGCCTTGACTGGTATAACATATCCAAAGAGCCGATGAGCTGCAGAAATTGCAATGTTCTCATAAACTATTTGGACTGAAGCAAGAGCACTTTCAACGGAACCTAAGCTGATGTCCAGGAATATCAATAATGCATGTGTAAATTTTCACAGATGTACACATATGTAGAGGGGTAGGAAGATGATAGTGTAGATTATTAAGCCAGAGTGGGGATCATGAGAGGGAGAAAAGAGATTGCATGAGTTACAGAATACATGTAGCATGAAAGAGGAGAGGGGATTGTGGGGTAAGAAGGGAATGGGACAGTAGGGGAGGAAAAGGATCAGCAGCCACAAAGAAGGTATTACTGCTGAAATGAAACAAATAATTTGTATTCTAATTTAAAAACACTATCAAATTTAAGAGAGTCCATAGAGACTACTCTCTGATTTTCCTCTGGTGTCAAATTGTTACCACAGTATTAAACTTGTTTCAAGGTACCTAAAATGGCACATGGACAATGTCTTATGAAGGGGAGAAGACTCCAATTGGAAAAAAAAAAAAACAGAAAGACAAAAAACCAATATGTTACCTAAGACAGGAGACCAAGTGTTCAGCAAAAACATACTGGAGAAGATTACAACAGAGAAGATTCCCAGGTTGTATCTTTTGAGAACTTGGGTGTTTACCTATTATGATGTGCCAGTATACAGGGGAAATCACAAACTGAGAGGATAAATAGAAATTCATTCCTCCTGTCCATTTCCTTTTTCCTTTTCCCTCTTCCTTCCTCTCCTTCTTTAAAGTAGGAAGAATCAGAAAAAATAGCATAGTTCATAGGAGTCAAACAAGAGAAAGATGAAGTTGGATGCTGAAACTCATTCTTAAGCTTATTGCTACTCTAGTGCACAGACTAGTTTTGGACTCTAAAATGATAACAATAGAAATATAGATATGAACTATTCTGGAGTTGAATCCATTGTCAAATAAGATAACATTAACCAAGTACTGAGAGATCTAGTAGAACCTATTTCAAGGCAATGAGAAAAACAATAAAGTGTGCGTTGCTGAACTCAACCCATCCATAAACCTACAGAATAATCCCATCTCTATATTTGTGTGTCAATGACACAGGAGGCTGACAAGACACTTTTCCTGTCCTCAAGACCATTAGACGTCTTTGCTGTTCTCACTGTTTGCAGATATGCAAGGTCTTTCTGCTCCCAGTCCCTTGACAGCTGATCTACTAGCATTTTTTAACTTCTTTTCAGACAGCTGAAGGTGAATCTCTCTTACCATCAGGCTTGGAAAATAGGTAGCTGTGTATACATCTTACCTACTCAGAAAGCTCCAGAAGGTATGCAAAATAGCCTTTGGAAAGGAAAATGGTACAGATTCTATTAGTTTCTCTCTCCTTTCTCTTTCTCATGTGACACATTCCCAAGGTGCCCACACAAGGCTTCTCAGAGGAGGAGGGTTACTTCAGACACCCTTCAGCATCTGCGCAGTCGGCACTATCAGTAACAGTACATGCTAGGCTCATCCCAGTGCTGTAGCTAAGTGCTCAGCTCTCTCTGCACCTGTTTATTAGTGCTTAGCTCAAGCTCCCTGTTCTAATTCCCTTGCCAAGCTTGTGACACTTGGGAGTGTTCTCACTTATCTTATGGTTATAATGTAAGTCTAAAAAAAAAAAAAAGACCAGATCAAATTGGAAGATTAATTCAGATAACAAATATAGGTTTTCATGACATTTTAATGGGGGTGGTTCTCCTGTAGAAACAGTTTGAGAAGTGTTAGAACACCAATGTGGATACTGATTTGTTTACATCTCACTTCTTTTAAATATAAGCATGTTCAAACACCGTAGGAAGGAGTCTGGAAGATGCTCTTAGAGCTTCAGAGACGGTCTGCAAAGGGGAGACAGGGAGTGCAGAATGGAATCAGGGGAGCAGGAACATTTATTTACCTTTACATGTGGCAGCTTTGAATTTGCAACTGTGCAACTCTTCACTGTGGTACTGTGCACACGAAGCATTGCTCTAAAGATGTTGTGAATTGTTGTGTTTAATATACCTGATTATTACAATGTTAGGCTGCTGGCTGACTTTATAGAAGAGGAAAAGAAGAGTTACAAGGAGCAGCTTCAGGGCCTCAAACACTTCATAACCTTGTGCTTTCACACCAGACCTTATTCAGGTACTTTCACAACATGGCATAGATTTTATAGTTATAGAAATACAACAAGTATAAATGTAAAACAATTATAATGACTAAATTAAATATAATTCTGGGGATCTTATTTCCCTGGGGCAGAAACTTTACCTAGCTTTTGTTTGTTTGTTTTACATGTGTATGCATAATGTTTACATGTGTGCATGTTTGTCCAGATGTATATAGGCACCTCTGTGCACATGAGTGAAAGCCCAAAGTTGTCATTCAATGAATCTCAGGCCCATCTCCACATTATTCAGTGATGAGGCAGGGTCTCTTCATTGAACCAGAGCTTTCTAATACAGCTAGTCTCTCTACTCAGCTTGCTGAGTGTCAGGTGAAGGGGTAGATCAAACCTTCTCCTCCCTGTCATTGCAAATGGACAACTAAGCCTGCCAGGAGTTTGTATTGGTTTGATGACCTGTGCCTGGGTCCTCATGATGGTTGCTGTGCGTCAAGTCCTTCAATAACTGACCTACCTCCCAGCCCTAACTGTGTGTTTTCTAAGCACTGTTTTGTAACTAAGCAAAAGAATGTTGGAACTATTTTACCTCCATCTGTGAGACTAAATTATTAAGTATTGAGCACACTTTTAGCCACTTAATAAAAATGATCACCATCCAAAATTGAATCCCATAAATGTAATCCATTCTATTGATTTTAGTATATTTTCTATAAATTGTATTCTTGGGGTTATTTATAATTCCTATAACACAGAGGCTATACTGTATTAGAGTGTGATGTAATGCCTTTTTAGCTCTGGGTTAAGCAACATCACTGAGATCTTCAAGTCTGTCTTGATGGGAGTCTCTGAATATGGAAATGAACTCCACTGGGACCCAGTCCCTGATATACCAGCTTGCTAATTTTATAGATTTAAGACATTGATAGCACCAGTATAGTTTAAACATGTGCCATGCTACCCTTTACTTACCTTCACTAAGCCATTAAACAACAAATCCCTGTATTTCTTCATCATGTCAGCAGCTACTATATTATGAATAGGACAAAAAAATATGTAGGACATATTTTTACAGTGTTCGAAAAGTTTTCTCACTGCTGAATGAGTGAGATTCTAGCCTGTCTTCACTGTTTTATTTTTGTCTTCTTTGTGGTCATAAAAATAATAATAACCATTCATGTTAGAATTATGCTCACATGTCAGTGAGGGCATCTTAGCTGATTCAGATAATAATCAAATATGAGCTGATATTGTGACACCATTGTGAATGAATGGATTAGCAAACAGATGATGAATTTGTAAAGCATGAGTAAGTCATGTGCAAATTACTATGGTTGCTTTTCATTTACAATAAATAACATTACATCACATTATTTGTAAACTGTCTAAAACGTTATAATAAATTGTCTATGTATAAATCGCCAACTTTTTTTTTTATAGAGAACTGATTGTTAAATGTTTTCCAGCATGGCATTGCTGTGAGTTTTGTTATTTTTTATCTTACTGCTTAGGTGACTGAGCTTCAAAAATCAAAATTGTTTGTCCTAGAATGACTCATAAGTAGAGAAAGAACCAGTTAGAGCTCAAGCCTGCATGAATAAAACTTTCATCTTTTACGTCTGTGTTCTGACTTAGGATTGATATCTAAAGTTGATATGGTGACTTTGTCTTGATGTTTTTATGCTTAGATGTACAAGGCCTTTCTCCTTAGTATCCTTGGTGTTTAGCCTTGAGTTTACCTACATTTGGCTGCCTGACTGTCTTTCCCAAGCCTCTCCTTCTCTTCACATGTGCAAAATGAGAATATATTTTCAAATACCATAAATTGCTATTCAAGTCTTTATTTCTAATATGTGGCTTTAAATTTCAGGGTTTTTTTTTGCCTTTTAGAATTTCTTGTAGTGAGAATTAAAAAAAAAACAGTTATATTATGTGAATATGATTTTGTTTTAATCCCAGATGTGGGATATGGAGCTGCTTCAGATTGTCCACAGCAACTAACTCTGATTTGTCTCATGCTCTGGCAAGGGAATGATTCTGCCAGCTGAATTGAGAGAGTTTATAAATGCCAGAACCCTAAGAGAGGCTGTGGCTACTGCTGCCCCTATTGCTGCTGATGTTCATGCTCGATTGCTGGTTAGAGATGTCTGATGGTGAGGATTGGGCTTGCCCCAAGGCACTCAACACTCCTAATAGCAGAAAGTACTCCAAAGAGAGCTATAAGCCTGTCACCATCTAACCTTCTTTCTTACCTATCTAGTGTTGTGGGATTGTAAGGGATAAGGGTAGAGAAGGGTGGTAGATGTAAGAACCCAGTAAAGTAACCAAAAAGTACAGTTACAATTTCTAGTTTAGATATCATATATAAAGGCCCATAATACACACATACACATATGCATACACAGAGTTGGAGACCTGCATGTATATGTACACATATATATTTATGCACATAAAAAAAGGAGCCAAAGATTCAGACTAAGTTTCTTCTAATAACTAAAGAATAAAAAAGTGGATCTGACATAAAAGTTAGATAACATTAAGTCTTCAAAACATTGAACCAATTTGTGGCCTCCAAATTAGTTTGTCTATAGATTAGATTGAAGACAAGATCTTCTCCATTTTCAGTCCCTGATGGTATTTGAGTAGATGTGACTTTTCTATAAGAGTCCAGAAACTTAACTAGAAAGTAGTGTCATTGGAATGCTAAAGGCTTCATCTGTTTTTACTTAGTTAAAATTGTAGAAAAAAATTATATTGAAAATTATTTCATCTCATCTGGTGTGTGTGTGTGTGAGTGTATCAGTGTCAGAAGGGGCAGATCATTTATTCCTTCTGTTTATCAGTGACAAAATCTTAAATTCCTATTCCATAATCTCAGCTGTGCCTTAATGGTTCCTGTATTTCTTTTTTTTTTCTTTTTATTTTTTTATTAGATATTTTCTTTATTTACTTTTCAAATGCTATTCTGAAAGTTCCCTATACCCTATCCCTGCCCTACTCCCCTACCCACCCACTCCCACTTCTTGGCCCTGGCATTCCCCTGTACTGGGGCATATAAAGTTTGCAAGACCTAGGGGCCTCTTTCCCAATGATGGCCTAGTAGGCCATCTTCTGCTACATATGCAACTAGAGACACAAGTTCTTGGGGTAATGGTTGGTTCACACTGTTGTTCCACCTATAGGGTTGCAGAATCCTTCAGCTCCCTGGGTACTTTCTCTAGCTCCTTCATTGGGGGCCCTGTGTTCCATCCTATAGATGACTGAGCATCCACTTCTGTATTTGCCAGGCACTGGAATAGCCTCACAAGAGACAGCTATATCAGGGTCCTTTCAGCAAAATCTTGCTGGCATATGCAATAGTGTCTGCGTTTGGTGGCTGATTATTGGGTGGATTTCTGAGTGGAGTAGTCTCTGTATGGTCCATCCTTTCATCTTAGCTCCAAACTTTGTCTCTGTAACTCCTTCCATGGGTATTTTGTTCCCTATTCTAAGGAGGAATGAAGTATCCACACGTTGGCCTTCCTTCTTCTTGATTTTCTTGTGTTTTGCAAATTGTATCCTGGGTATTCTAAGTTTCTGGGTTAATATCCACTTATCAGTGAGTGCATATCAAGTAACAGCAGATGCTGGTGAGGATGTGGAGAAAGAGGAACACTCCTACATTGCTGGTAGGATTGCAAGCTCATACAACCACTCTGGAAGTCAATCTGGTGTTTTCTCAGAAAATTGGACATAGAACTACTGGAGGATCCAGCAATACCTCTCCTGGGCGTATACCCAGAAAATGTCTCTACTGGTAATAAGGACACATGCTCCACTATATTCATAGCAGCCTTATTTGTAATAGCCAGAAGCTGGAAAGAACCCAGATGTCCCTCAACAGAGGAAAGGATACAGAAAATGTGGTACATTTACACAATGCAGTACTACTCAGCTACTAAAAACAATGAATTTATGAAATTCTTGGGCAAATGGATGTATCTGGAGGATATTATCCTTAATGAGGTAACCCAATCACAAAAGAAGTCACTTGATATGCACTCACTGATAAGTGGTTCCTGTATTTCTTGCTCTACTGGTACTTCAAAAGAAAAAGCTTTGAGAACAGTCAAGTAATTTAGTAACTTTTCAAAACAGAGACTCTTAAGGTCTTAAAATTGAACAAAAATCTTGTATGTCTATAAACTCTGACAGGTGTTTAGGGGAACATGAAAACCTACCCATACAGTTTGAAAATCAGTCACCTGGGGACTTTCTTGCCTCTATTTGGGGCCATGATTTAAAAAAAGACTACATTCATTCCAGAAGCAATCTTGCACATGCTAAGTGATGGAATGTATGGGTGAGAAGTAATTTTTAAATAGCCAGACCTTAGAACCAAAGACTATGCTTTATGAGAGACAGGGCTCAAATGGGGCAAGGCTGCAGTGCGGTGAAAGTCAGTCTACCTACAGAGTGATTTGAAAAGAACAAAAAGATCTTTTCTGAGCCTTAAGGAATTTTCCACAAGAGGAAAGTGTCACACAGACATTGTGCTAGAAACAAAACCTTCAAGTAGGAATGAATCTAAATAAAAAATTCACTATATTTCTGAAAAATCAGAAATCAACTCATTGTTCGTGATGGAGAAAAATTAAAAGACACAAAGAAATGGAGGAATATCAATATATTAGCTTCTTTCAAAAGAATATTATATTAGAATTTTTAAATGACAATAAATTTAGTTTATGTTTTTAACTGACTTTGCAATTTTAGAATTAGAAGTGGCTTTGTTTCACTATGTGAGTAGTTTATACTAATAGAGAAAAAACAAACAAACATGACAAACAGAAAATGGAAGACACAGAGATAGTGCCTGCAGGTACAGCTCTGTCTACTAGTTGATTATGTCTTTAATAGCTGCCAGCTTGTGACCAGCTAAACTTTACTTACCTGACACAAAGGTAGACTATAGTCTGTTTGCACCTTGTTAAGTTACAGTTCATTGTCCATCCAGAAACTTTAGCTTTAAAGCAAAAGGAAGGCTGCTATACAAAACTCAATGGTCATTAATCACCTAATACCTTCTCACCTCAAACAGAATGACTTAGGAAAACAAGTTACTTCCAAGAATCAGAGTGTCACAATCAAAGATCTTGCACAAATGATGAGGAAATCGGCTATTAAGCAGCTTTAGAAACATGCTTAATAATATTTGTTAGTGCCAATCATATTGTCTGTCAGCTACACCCCTTAGATGCTCATAGCTAAAATATGTGCTTTATCCACTAGAAAATATGTTTGAGAACTTTCTAGATGTTAATTGAAACAGTCAAAAATTAAGCAACCAACCAACTGATCAATCAATCAGACAAACAAAAGCAAACTACTCACCATCCTACAGGAGGAAGGAGTACAAACAAGCCCAGTAACTTTTGGAATAGAAAACCACATAGCACTGAGACAAAATAACCAGATTAGAACTGTGGGCTGAAACATGAGTGGATTCAATGCCCTGAAAGCTGAGCCACAGAAGTACAAGAAATGCACTCCACAGCTCATGCCTTTCCATATGTGTATTAAATTGCCCCATGTAGTTGTTGTACAGAGTTGTGTGTGTGTGTGTGTGTGTGTGTGTGTGACTGGAAAAGCACATTCATTAGAAAAGCCCTTGGTTCCTGATGATGTTGTTTCTTCACTTACACATGGGTTACCTGGGCACTTTCAACTCTGGAAAATGCTTTAAACTGTTCATTTCAAATGCGCACGTTTCTGTAAGTATGTTACCTTTAATTGAAAGTTTCAAAAATATTTAGCACTTGAACTGTTGGCTTTATACTACTCCATAGAAACTGCAACTTCTCTACAGCTCTAAAATTGGGGAAAAAAAGTTTTATAACTAGAGAAGAAAAATAAAATCAATACAGTCTACTAAATAACAGCACATTTTAAATTAATTGTTAAAATGATTGCTGCATTGACAAATACAACTTTGAAAAACCCAGTGTAGCTTTTCACATGTCCACTTTTCTTTTGCAAAATCCATTTTCTTTTTGATTATAAAGAATCCCAGAAGCTGAAGAAGATGAAAGATTACAGAAGTTGTATCTTAAATATTGCTTTAAGGACATGTTTATTTGAATGTATGCATATGAAGTTTTGTGTATTCATAGACACAAAATCACTGTCTTTACTGCAGACTTTGGATGAATTATCTGTTTCATGTACAGACTACTATTTCATATAAACTGTAGCAAGTGTATAAATGTGATGTTTAAAACTTCCTAAACACAATTTAAATGGAGAATGTGATAATCAAGGTTGCACTATAGATCACCAATCTAGCTTGCTGCAGAGCACTGATTTACCCTAAAACTTTATTTTCATCATATGGAACATTGCAGTTAATATCTTTATGCATAAATATTACTACTGTTTAATTTGAGGAATTAATACTTAAAATATGAAAAAAATTAAAAACTTTTCAGGATGTATGAAAATTATTGATTAGGACCTGAGAGCAGCCACTCATAGTAATGAGCATTTCCCCGAATGATTGCTCCAAATTAGCAGGTTTGCTTTTGTAGAGTTTTATAGTGGAGGGTAGATAAACATTTGCTAGGTCAAGTTAACATATCTCATTGCTCTAGTTTTTCTAGATTATTTCTGAAAATGACTATGCTTTGTGTGGCTGTTGTCCATTCGTGTTCTTTCTTTTAAATATTTGTGTTGTGCACTAGGGTGAGCTGACCTATTGTCACAAATGGTTGCCAAGAAAAGGCTGAAAGAAATCGTCATCAGGATACTCGGTATGTGCAATATTAACAGGTGCTGCAGGCTGTCTGGTGGGACCAGACTCCTGATCTCTGTGGCTCTACCACCCTAAATGTTGTTGAGTCTGAGTTAAACTATATGGTTCTCAGCAGGCAGGAATAAGTGATAGAGCAGCACACTGGATGGCAGTTGGGGGCTTAACAGGGAGTGGGAGGAGCTTGAAATGGTAGCCTAGTCCACTTTCTCTTACCCTGGAGAGATATTAGAGCTACAGCCAAGAAAGGGCTTGGAAGAAACATAGCCATGTGCAAGACCACAATTGTGTTACTTTTGAGGAAAATGATGAAAGTCCAGAAAAACATCAGTAGCATTCCTACTCCACTCAGGCCTATGACCTGCCAACCTGTGGGCTTTGACAAAATGTATAGCACCACATGTAAATACATTCCCATGGAATGGTCACCCAATCTAATAAGAAAGTTGTGAGTAACTCACATAACAGACTTGCTACTACTTCACTGGTGAGTAACTCACATAACAGACATGCCACTACTATACTAGTGAGCTTGTCTTGCCTGGCTGGTTGGTGTTGTTGCACACCATATGGCAGTAGGACTTTTTGTGACAATTTTCTCACAGTAGTCCAAGTATCCCTGTTCTGACACCATGTGGGCTAGCCAGCAGAGAGGAAGATATTATCCCAGTTCTTTCTTGATTTGACTATGTCATATAACCAACATGTATGGCGACTTCAGCTGTAGGGTTTTAACAACCAGTTCTTAGGGATCATCAAGAACATTGGTGTATGTTTATGTTAGTTTTGAAGCTTTAAGACCTCCCTGACAAAACTCATAGCAATGTAGCCTGTCCTTAGATTTAGGTGACTATATTCTAGCTTTTGGGAGCAGCTTTATCCATTTCTATGGTATATGACCACATCAATTCCTCTTTTGGTTTTTATTAGCTTAAGAAGTATCTGATTTTCTTATCCCCTTCCAACACATCTTTAGTTAACTATGTATACTTAGCAGAACATTTCACAGTTATGACAACTATTCCAAAGAATCTGTGGATCTTTTGGAATGGCAAACTCAAACTTTCCTTTTTAAGTTTCTAAAATGCATTTATTTAGCTCTCTATCTATTATCATTATTCTCCTGAAGATTCTTAGTGAATACCACTGAATATACAAGGACGGAAACTCTGCCCTAGAAAAAGCAAGAAAATAATCCTTCAACAAATCTAAAATAAGACAGCCACAAGAACAGAATCCCAACTCTAAAAACAAAAATGACAGGAAGCAACAATTACTGTTCCTTAATATCTCTTAATATCAATGGACTCAATTCCCCGATAAAAAGACATAGACTATCAGACGGGCTACACAAACAGGACCCAACATTTTGCTGTTTACAAGAAACACACCTCAGGAAAAAAGGCAGATACTACCTCAAAGTGAAAGACTGGAAAACAATTTTCCAAGCAAACGGCCCGAAGAAAAAAGCTGGGGTAGCCATTCTAATATCGAATAAAATAGACTTTCAACCCCAAATTATCAAAAAAGACAAAGAGGGGCACTTCATACTCATCAAAGGCAAAATCTTCCAAGAGGAACGCTCAATTCTGAATATCTATTCTCCAAATGCAAGGGCAGCCAGTTTCATTAAAGAAACTTTAGTAAGCTCAAAACTCACATTGCATCTCACACAATAATAGTGGGGGACTTCAAAAACCCACTCTGATCAATGGACAGATCCTGGAAACAGAAACTAAACAGAAGTTCGAGGCCAGCCCGTTCTACAAAGTGAGTTCCAGGACAGCCAGGACTACACAGAGAAACCCTGTCTCGAAAAAAAAAAAAAAAAAAAAGAAAAGAAAAGAAACTAAACAGAGACTCAGTCAAACTAACAGAGGCTATGAAACAAATGGACTTAACAGATATCTACAGAATATTTCATCCTAAAACAAAAGGATATACCTTTTTCTCAGCACCTCATGGCACCTTCTCCAAAATACACCATACAATTGGCCCCAAAACAGGTCTCAACAGAATCAAAAATATTGAAATAGTCCCATACATCCTATCAGATCACCATGGACTAAGGCTGTTCTTCAATAACAACATAATTAGCAGAACACCATCATTCAGGTGGAAACTGAACAACATTCTACTCAATGACACCTTGGTCAAGGAAGAAATAAAGAAAGAAATTAAAGACTTTCTAGAGCTTAATGAAAATGAAGCCACAACATACCCAAACTTATGGGACACAATGAAAGCACTCCTGAGAGGTAAACTCATAGCTCTGAGTTCCTACCAAAGGGAAAAAAAAAAAAAGGAGAGAGCATACACTAGTAGCTTGGCAGCACATCTGCAAGCTCTAGAACAAATGTAAGGAAATTCACCCAAGAGGAGTAGATGGCAGGAAATAGTCAAATTCAGGGGGAAAATCAACCATGTGGAAACAAAAAGAACTATCCAAAGAATCAATCAAACCAGGAGCTGGTTCTATGAAAAAGGCAACAAGATAGACAAACCCTTGGCCAGACTCACTAGAGGGCACAGGGATAGCATCCAAATCAACAAAATCAGAAATGAAAAGGGAGACATGACAACAGATCCTGAGGAAATTCAAAACACCATCAGATCCTTCTACAAAAGGTTATGTTAAAAAAAATTGGAAAATCGAGATGAAATGGATATCTTTCTAGACAGATACCAAGTTCCAAAGTTAAACCAGGATCATATTAATGACCTAAAGAGCCCTATATCTCCTAAAAAAAAAAAAAAAAAAAATAGAAGCAGTCATTAATAGTCTCACAACCAAAAAAAGCCGAGGACCAGATGGGTTTAGTGCAGAGTTCTATCAGACCTTCAAAGAAGACCTAGTTCCAGTTCTTCTCAAACTATTCAACAAAATAAAATCTGAAGGTACACTACCCAATTCATTCTATGAAGCCACAATTACTCTGATACCTAAACCACATAAATACACAACAAAGATAGAGAACTTCAGACCAATTTCCCTTATGAATATAGACTCAAAAATACTCAACAAAATTCTCGCCAACCGAATCCAAGAACACATCAAAACGATCATCCATCATGACTAAGTAGGCTTCATCCCAGGAATTCAGGGATGGTTTAATATACAGAAATCCCTCAACGTAATACACTATATAAACAAACTCAAAGATAAAAACTACATGATCATCTCCTTAGATGCTGAGAAAGCATTTGACAAAATCCAACACCCATTCATGATAAAAGTCTTGGAAAGATCAGGAATTCAAGGCCCATACCTAAACATGATAAAAGCAATCTACAGCAAACTTCAAACTAAATGGAGAGAAACTGGAAGCAATCCCACTAAAATCAGGGACTAGACAAGGCTGCCTACTTTCTCCCTACCTATTCAATATAGTACTTGAAATCCTAGCCAGAGCAATTCGACAACAAAAGGAGGTCAAGGGGATACAAATTGGAAAGGAAGAAGTCAAATTATCGCTATTTGCAGATGATATGATAGTATATATAAGTGACCCCAAAAGCTCTACCAGAGAACTCCTAAACCTGATAAACAGCTTCAGTGCAGTAGCTGGAAACAAAATTAACTCAAACAAATCAATGGCCTTTCTCTATACAAAGGATAAATGGGCTGAGAAAAAGATCAGGAAAACAACACCCTTCACAATAGTCACTAACAATATAAAATATCTTGGTGTGACTCTTATGAAGGAAGTGAAAGATTTGTATGACAAGAACTTTAAGTCTGTGAAGAAAGAAATTGAGGAAGATTTCAGAAGATGGGAGGGTCTCCCAAGCTCATGGATTGGCAGAATCAATATAGTAAAAATGGCTATCGTGCCTAAAGGTATCTACAGATTCAATGCAATCCCCATCAAAATTCCAAGTCAATTCTTCAAGGATCTAGAAAAGACAATTAACAAGTTCATCTGGAATAACAAAAAACCTAGACTAGTGAAAACTCTTCTCAACAATAAAAGAACCTCTGGTGGAATCACCATGCATGACCTCAAGCTGTACTACAGAGCAATTGTAATAAAAACTGCATGGTTCTGGTACAGCAACAGACAGGTAGAGCAATGGAATAGGATCGAAGACCCAGAAATGAATCCACACACCTATGGACACCTGATCTTTGACAAGGGAGCTAAAACTATCCAGTGGAAAAAAGACAGCATTTTCAACAAATGGTGCTGGCACAACTGGCAGCTATCATGTAGAAGACTGAGAATTGATCCATTCTTATCTCCTTCTACTAAGGTCAAGTCTAAGTGGTTTAAGGATCTCCATATAAAACCAGAGACACTGAAACTTATAGAGGAGAAAGTGAGGGAAAGCCTCAAAGATATGGGCACTGGGGGGGAAATTCCTGAATAGAGCAGCAAAGGCTTGTGCTGTAAGATCAAGAATTGACAAATGGCACCTCATAAAGTTGCAAAGCTTCTGTATGGCAAAAGATACTGTCCACAAGACAAAAGGGCCAACAATAGATTGGGAAAGGATCTTTACCTATCCTGAATCAGATAGGGGACTGATATCCAATATATATAAAGAACTCAAGAAGGTGGACACCAGAAAATCAAATATCCCCATTAAAAAATGGGGCACAGAGTTAAACAAAGAATTCTCAACTGAGGAATACCGAATGGCTGAGAAGTACATGAAAAAATGTTCAACATCCTTAATCATCAGGGAAATGCAGATCAAAACAACCCTGTGCTTCCAACTCACACCAGCAAGAATGGCTAAGATAAAAAATTCAGGTGACACCAGATTCTGGTGTGGATGTGGAGAAAGGGGAACACTCCTCCAATGTTGGTGGGACTGCAAGCTTGTTCAACCACTCTGGAAATCAGTCTGGTGTTTCCTCAGAAAATTGGACATAGTACTACTGGAAAATCCTGCAATATCTCTACTGGGCATATATCCAGAAGATGTTCCATCTGGTAATAAGGACACATGTTCCACTATGTTCATAGCAGCCTTATTCATAGTAGCCAGAAGCTGGAAAGAATCCAGATGTCCCTCAACAGAGGAATGGATACAAAAAATTTGGTACCTTTACACAATGGAGTACTACTCAGCTATTAAAAACAATGAATATATAAAATTTTTAGGCAAATGGATGGATCTGGAGGGCATCATCCTGAGTGAGGTAACCCAATCACAAAAGAACTCACATAACATGTACTCACTGATATGTGGATATTAGCCCAGAAACCTAGACTACTCAAGTTACAATTTACTAAACACATGAAACTCAAGAAGTCTGAAGATAAAAATGTGGACACATCACCCCTTCCTAGAATTAAGAGCAAAGCACACATTGAAGGAGTTAGAGAGATCATGTGTGAAGCTGAATCAAAAGGATGGACCAACCAGTGACTGTGGCTGCTGGGGATCCATCCCATAATCAGCCACCAAACATAGACACTATTGCATATGCCAGCAAGATAGCTGTTATAGCTGTCTCGTGGGAGTCTATACCAGTGCCTGGAAAAGACAGAAGTGGATATTCACAGTCAGCTATTAGATGGAACACAGGACTCCCAAGGAAGGATCTAGAGAAAGTACCCAAGGAGCTGAAGGGATCTTCCACCCTATAGGCGGGAGAATAACATTAACTAACTAGTACCCCCTGAGCCCATGTCTCTAGCTGCATATATAGAAGAAGATGGCCTAGTTGGCCATTTTTGGGAAGAGAGGCCCCTTGGTCATGCAGACTTTATATGCCCCAGTACAGGGGAATGCCAGGGCCAAGATGTGGGACTGGGTGTGTAGCAGAGCAGGGCGGGGATGGGGGAGGGTATAGGGAACTTTCTGGATAACACTTGAAATGTAAATGAAGAAAATATCTAATAAAAATTGGAAAAAAAGAAATTAATTTGGGAAGTAAAATATTACAATCTTCAACCATGCTAATTGAAGGACAATACAGTGTATATTTCACCTTTTCACTGTTTGGCCTTCTCTTTCTTTAATATCAGTGGAACAGATTTCATACTTGTTCTTCAGCTTTAAGTCTGTACTTCTGTTGTTTGCAGCAAAAGTGCATGGACTCCAGATCAAATGGTCACTATCTCCTGGGCACAGTTATTGCAATTAGGTAAAATAAAATAAAATAAAATAAAATAAAATAATGCAGTCCACTAGTAAAAAGAGTTTATAGGTCCAGTTGCTGAGGCAAAAATAGAAATACATTTCTCTTCTACACTTAATGCAGCATTCCATTTTAAAGGTACATTAGAAGTCTTTATGAAGAATGCCTTTTTATAAACTTCCCTTCCAATTTCTGTACAAATAAATGTGTTCGAGAACTTTTAGTAATCAGCAAGAGACCATACATTCTTTGATTGTGAACAGAAATAGATCCTGACCTTTATCCTTGGGTGGCAGTCAACCTGCAAAGAGCAAGACCAAAATGTTCATGGAAATGCTGGTTCCCTTGCTGGAAATTTTTTTTTAAGTGAAAAAATAGCTCAACATTTGACAGTCACAAATCTATAGTAAGTACTCAGTTCAACAGGCATAGATCCACTGGAACTAGAGGCCTGAGCTGAATAATTCAAATAAAGTTAGAAGTTAGAGGTGGCAATTACACCTATACTTCACCAAACCCCCTCCATACACATGTGCACACAAACAATTATACTTATACCTCATCCACCCACCCCCCACACACATGCATGCACACACAATTTGACTTGAATGTGTTTTATATTGTGATTTTGCAGCACATTTAAAATTTTTCTATTATCCAATCATTTCTGTCTTCTCCATATCTAGCAAAAAATTGGTCTTCCTGTTTTTAACAAACTAGATAATTCCATAGTGGAGGTAATGAGAGCTGAAAAGAGATAAGGGTGATACAACTTTTAAAAAGGGGGACCAAAGTAGGACTATTAGAGCCACTTGCATGGCTCCACCCCTAGCCTGCTAGGTATAACTCATTTGCTTGCCTGTGCTGAGGCTGATCAGGAAGTGGGAAACACATCTCTCTGTAGTGAACAAAATAAAGGGAGAACATGGGGGGCCTGGGGGCCCTGGGGAAAAGTGGGGGAGGAAAATGGGCCTAATGTCCAGCCAGAGTTCCTGTGCTCCAGGCAGGCAGACACAGGCAGAGCTGCTGGATGCTTTTCCACTCAGACCCTAGTGAGCATACCTAACCTACGCAGGGGGGTGGGGTGGGTAAGGGGTAGCCCCAAACCGGGGACCCTGGAGCTACATTGCTAAACCCTCTCTCCAGGGTTGTAGGAGAGAGGGAATAGGGGAAGAAGTGTCCGACACTGGCGAGAGAGTGTGCAGAAGATCTAGATGGAACAGAGACTATCTATGGTTTAAGAGCAAGAGAGAGAGAGAGAGAGAGAGAGAGAGAGAGAGAGAGAGAGAGAGAGAGGAAAGTCTAGAGAGAAAGAGAAAGAAGGAGAGAGGAGAGAGGAATACAAAGAGAAAGGGAAGTAGAGAGAGAAGTGAGAGAAGTGAGGGGTAAAGGAACAAGGAGTAAGAGTAAGAGAGCAAGGTGGGGGCCTAACAGCCCCTTTTATGGTCCTTACTGTTGCTAGGTAACTGGGGAGGAGTTTAGCCTGAAGGTCAGAAGCTTGGGCCATTGCTTACATGACTACTGACCATGCTTCTCTTGTGGGGGCTGTGGGAGGTGGTGCCTTAGGCAGGGTCCAGAGTTCCAGGAGCATGAGGGAATGCCTACCATGTCATGTAGGTGAATTATGACCATCGGGGTTCAGAACTCAGCTTGACTAGAGACCATCCTGCAATTCTCCACATCTCTCCCCACTAGCACTGGTCCAGCTTCCATCAGAGACCACCATTGAGAGCACATGATGGAGTGTACTTGCCAGAACAGAGTTAACTCCATTTCCTGGCTCCCTTGGCAACTGCTTTTGTTCAGATTTTGTATTAATGGAAATTAGTCTTTTTTATTAGTTCTGTCTAAAATTTTTCATGTAGTGGAAAGTGCTTAAATCTAATAATTCAAGTGGCTTGCTTGGGTAAAACTAGTATTAAAATCAACACTTCTACAAACAAAAATATGACCAATTAAAATGTTAATTTTCTTTTATTAATTAAGATGTTTATTTATGTTATATCTCTATTGCAACTTCTGTCCCCTCTTCTCACAGTCTCTCACTCTATTCCCCACTCTCTCCCATCTACCCTTCCTCCCTTTCTCTTCAAAAAAGTGGAGGTCTCCCTCAGATATCAACCAGCCTGGACATATCAAGTAGCAGTCGGACTAATCTCATCTTTTTCTATTGAGGCTAGATAAGGCAACCCAATTAGTGGAAAGGGATTCAAAGGCAGGCAATGTAGACAGAGATAGCCCTTGTTCGTACTTTAGGAGTCCTACATGGAGACCCATCTACCTAGGTCCATACAAGCTCTCTGATTGGCAGTTCAGTCTCTATGAGCTTCTTTGGGCTCAGGTTAGTTGATTCTGAAAGGTTTCTTGTGTCCTTGACCTCTCTAGCTCCTTCCATCTTTCTTCTCCTTCATCTACAGGATTTCCCAAGCTCCACTTAATCTTTGGCTGTGTGTCTCTGAATCAATTCCCATCAGTTTCTGGGTGAAACCTGTCTGATGACAGTTATGCTAGGCTCCTATTCGCACATATAGCAGAGTATCATTAATAATGTAAGGTCTTGGCTCTCTCTGATAACATGGGTCTCAAATTGAGCCAGTCATTGATTGGTTCACCCTTCCCTCAAATTCTACTCCATCTTTTACTCCTGTACATCTTATAGTCAGGACAAAGTGTGGGCCTAAGCTATTGTGACTGGGTTGGTGTCCCAGTCCCTCTATTGGAAGTCTTGCCTAGTTATAGGAGATGGCTGTTTCCGGCCTTATATTCTCCATTGCTAGGAGTGTTGGCTAGTGTCACCACCATAGATTCTTGGGAGTTTTCACTGTCCTAGGTTTCTACGTCATTCCAGAGATGCATCACTCCAATCCAGTTTTCTCTCCAAGTACTTTCTTTCTCCATTCTCCTCCCACCTCATTCTTCCTGTTCCCATCTTTCCCCCTCCTCCAACCCAGTCCTCTCCCTCCATCCACCCTAGATGTCTAATCTATTTTCTCCTCCTTTGAGAATTTCTTAAATATATATAAAGTATTTTGTCTATATTCACCCTCCAACTCTAGGTTTGGCTTTTTTGTTGTTGTTGTTGGGTTTTTTGTTTGTGTGTTTGTTTGCTTTTCTCCAGAGATTTTGTTTATAGTCTTTTCCTGGGGTATTTTATATCATAGAAAGTGTTGAATGATTCTGAGCACTGATTAAAAACAACAGCAAACAAAACATGAAAGTAGGAGAGGAACTTATGAAAAAACAGCAGTTCAGCAGATAATTGGGAAGAGATAAGAGAGGACAATTGGAGAATTCATGATCAACCTTCATTTCATACATGTCTGAAACTGTCAGAGATTAATTTTAAAAGAACCACATGGATACTCAGTAAGAGTAGGGTTACATTTTACTAAGTTCAGATAGTATCTCAATTCAGAGTTTTTTTTTTTTTTATTGTTGAAAGTTAACTCTACAAATAAGAGAATAACCAGACATACTCGTGTATACCTGTTATCATGGCATCCAGGAGATGTGGCAAGAAGGGAAGATTATTCCAGAACTCAAGATCCCCCAGAGCAACACAAGACCCAATAACATCCATGACAGCAGTACAATCCCCCAGAACTGGATTTTCCACTTGTTTTCTTTTGTGTGTTTTAACATTTTTAATGCTGAAAGTAAAGTTCTAGGTTAAACTGTAAACTGTAAAGCTTGATATGTTCACAATCTCTACACATTGTGTAGAAGAATCCTAATGACTTATTATACTCATTAGGTCAATTCATGTTTTAAAACTCAGTTGTATCATATGATATTTTTCTGGGAACTGTCTTATAAGAAAATGTTTTGCTGAGAACAGACATGTGGTGGTTTTCTGGAAGCTGCCTGGAAAAGGGGCATGTGATGTTTTACAGAGCAGATGCTTGAGAAGACAATTGATGCTTGGAAAGTGTGTAAGTATAACCCAACAGACAGCCTCTCATGGCATTTCATGTTTAACAACTCAAACTAGACCAGTTCCAGCCTTTCAGCAAGCATATTGTTTTGATAGACTTATTCATGCATTCATTTACTTATTACTTGCTTGCTTGCTTACTGACTTAACGTACTTTTTTGTGTCTGACTGAGTTTATGTATGTAGTTGCCTGTGGAGGCCAGAAGAGGATGATGGATTTTCTGGAGTAATAGAAGGTCATAAGTATCCATGAAGGCCCTGAAGAATTTAAATTTTCCAGGAGTAACAAGTGTTCTAAACCACTAGCCCATCTCTCCACTTCCCAGCAAATAAGTTTTTAAAAGGACATAACTTTTTTTGCCTTTGGTGATTCCTGGCTTCTTTGGTTTTGCCTTTATGTAATTTTGTGTTTGTAGTAACATTTAAATAACTTACCAGAATACAAACAGTAGTTAAATTTCAAAAACATCTTGTATATAGACCATTTATGAAATAAAATTCTTTTTTGTTAAAATGTGCAAACATTTCTTGGTATATTAATTAGCCTAGTTTATCATCAAATGTTTTGTTATAGAGTCATGAAATATTTTAAGGGAAATTTTACCTAGTGTATAAGGTAGCAAGTTAGTGTAGTATTATTGCTTTGATGCTAGCAAAAGACAGGAAAACTCTAGGTAGGGAAAAATAAAAATACACTGTGGAGGAAGTAAAATTATACTCACTCTAGAGTAAGAAATACAAATAGATTTTATTTGTTTATTAAATTTATAAAGATGAACAAGGTCGCACATATACTAGATGGCTTCTCCATTCCTTTCCCACTAAGTAGTATTGTGTTATGTGAACTTTAGCTAATAAGTCACTTCATTTTACACACACACACACACACACACACACACACACATATATATATATATATATATATATATATATATATATATATATATGTATATATATATATATATATATATGAAATATTAAATATCAAATATACAGCTGGGTGATTATTATCATCAAGTTGGTGTGATTTAGAATCACCTAGGAGAAAACTCACTGGTGATATTTCTCAAAGAGATTAAGTGAAAGGGAAGACCCATTTTCAGAGTGGGTATCGCTTCCAGAAGGCAGCTTACATATAAGGAAACATGAGAAAGAGCATGCCTGCCTTTGCTTCCTCTTTTTAAGTGCATCTACTGATGCTACTACCACCATCTGCTGAGTACAGAGTTGTTTTTCACCTCACTTGTCCAATATGCACTCAAAAAATTTTAATTTTTATTCATTCATTCATTAATTCATTCATCCATTCATTTGTAGGTGTACACAATCATACATAAAGGTCAGAAGACAGATAGCTTTTGGGAATCAGTTCTCTCATTCCATATGGGTTTCAGGGCTCTGCTCCTTCATTGTGAAACCAAGCCCTCTTTCCTGCTGAGCCATCTCTGAAGCCCTAAACACAGGCTCAATAGCAGCAACTGAAAGGCTGCTAATTCCAGACTGGAAATGTTGAGGCAATAAAATCATAGACCAACTACTAGGTCCTCTACCTCCTCAATATATAAACAACCATCTCTGAACTACACTGTTTATATGATGTCAGCAAATCCAATAGACTCCCTTTTGTAATGTGTATACATTCCACTGGCTCTATTTCTCTATAGAATCTTGCCTAATACCGTGGCCACATGAGTTTTCAAAAAGGTCATTTTAAGATCTTAGTAACTAGGTTTATTAATTATGATATCAAGTTTGAAGAATCATTCTAATTGCAATATATCATAGTATAGATTTCAGTAAAGTGTTGTTGTAGCAGAATCACAGGAGGAACAAGCTCCAACCAGAGACAACTATAACAACCAACACCAGAGATTACCAGATGGCGAAAGGCAAAGATAAGAATCTTAATAACAGAAACCAAGACCACTCACCTTCTTCAGAACCCAGCACTCCCACTTCAGCCAGTCCTGGATACCCCAACACACCCGAAAAAGAAGACTCGGATTTAAAATCATATATCTTGGTGCTGGTAAAGGACATGAAGAAGGACATTAAGGAGGACATGAATAACTCACTTAAAGAAATGCAGGAGAAAAATCCTAAAGAAGTAGAAGTCCTTAAAGAGGAAACACTAAAATCCTTTAAAGAACTACAGGAAAACACAACCAAACAGGTAATGGAATTGAACAAAACCATCCAGGACCTAAAAAGGGAAATAGAAATAATAAAGAAAACCCAAAGTGAGACAACTTTGGTGATAGAAACACTAGGAAAAAAATCAGGAACCATAGATGTGAGCATCAGCAACAGAATACAAGAGATGGAAGAGAGAATCTCAGGTGCAGAAGATTCCATAGAGAACATGGGCAAAACAATCAAAGAAAATGCAAAATGCAAAAAGATCCTAACTCAAAACATCCAGAAAATCCAGGACACAATGAGAAGACCAAACCTACAGATAATAGGAGTAGATGAAAAAGAAGATTTTCAACTTAAAGGGCCAGCAAATATCTTCAACAAAATAATAGAAGAAAACTTTCCAAACCTAAAAAAAGAGATGCTCATTAACATACAAGAAGCCTACAGAACTCCAAATAGACTGGACCAGAAAAGAAATTCGTCCCGACACATAATTATCAAAACAACAAATGCACTAAATAAAGATAGAATATTAAAAGCAGTAAGGGAAAAAGGTCAAGTAACATATAAAGGCAGGCCTATTACAAATTACACCAGACTTCTCACCTGAGAGGATGAAAGCCAGAAGATCCTGGACCGAGGTTATACAGACCCTAAGAAAACACAAATGCCAACCCAGGTTACTATATCCAGTAAAACTCTCAATTAACATAGATGGAGAAATCAAAATATTCCATAATAAAACCAAATTCACACAATATCTTTCCACGAACCCAGCCCTTCAAAGGATAATAAAAGGAAACCACCAAAACAAGGATGGAACTACACTCTAGAAAAAAATAAAAAGTAATCCTTCAACAATCCTAAAAGAAGACAGCCCAACAACAGAATCCCAACTTTAACAACAAAAAGAACAGGAAGCAACAACTACTTTTCTTTAATTTCTCTTAACATCAATGGACTCAATTCCCCAATAAAAAGACATAGACTAATAGATTGGCTACACAAACAGGACCCAACGTTTTGCTGCTTACAGGAAACGCACCTTAGGGAAAAAGACAGACACTACCTTAGGGTGAAAAGCTGGAAAACAGTTTTCCAGGCAAATGGTCTGAAGAAAAAAGCTGGAGTAGCCATTGTAATATCGGATAAAATTGACTTTCAACCCAAAGTTATAAAAAAAGACAAGGAGGGGCACTCCATACTCATCAAAGGTAAAATCAACCAAGATGAACTCTCAATTCTGAATATCTATGCTCCGAATACAAGGGCAGCCACATTCATTAAAGAAACTGTAGTAAAGCTCAAAGCACACATTGCATCTCACACAATACTAGTGGGAGACTTCAACTTCCCACTCTCAGCAATGGACAGATCCTGGAAACAAAAACTAAACAGAGACACATGGACACTAACAGAAGTCATGAAACAAATGGATTTAACAGATATCTACAGAACATTTTATCCTAAAACAAAAGGATATACCTTCTTCTCAGCGCCACACGGTACCTCTTCCAAAATTGACCACATAATTGGTCACAAAACAGGCCTCCACAGATACAAAAATATTGAAATGATCCCATGCATCCTATCTGACCACCATGGACTAAGGCTGATCTTCAATAACAACATAAATAATAGAAAGCGAACATTCTCATGGAAACTGAACAACGCTCTACTCAATGATTCTTTAGTCAAGGATGAAATAAAGAAAGAAATTAAAGACTTTCTAGAGATTAATGAAAATGAAGCCACAACATACCCAAACTTATGGGACACAATGAAGGCAGTCCTAAGAGGAAATCTCATTGCCCTGAGTGCCTCCAAAAAGAAACAAGAGAGAACATAAACTAGTAACTTGACAGCACACCTAGAAACTCTAGAAATAAATGAAGCAAATTCACCCAAGAGGAGCAGATGGCAGGAAATAATCAAACTCAGGGATGAAATCTACCAAGTAGAAACAAAAAGAACTATTCAAAGAATCAACCAAACCAGGAGCTGGTTCTTTGAAAAAATCAACAAGATAGATAAACCCTTAGCCAGACTCACTAGATGGCACAGCTACAGTCTCTTAATTAACAAAATCAGAAATGAAAAAGGAGACATAACAACAGATCCTGAGGAAATCCAAAACATCATCAGATCCTACTACAAAAGGCTATACTCAACAAAGCTAGAAAACCTGGATGAAATGGACAATTTCCTAGACAGATACCAGGTACCAAAGTTAAACCAGTATCAGATTAACGATCTAAACAGGCCCATTTCCCCTAAAGAAATAGAAGCAGTCATCAATAGTCTTCCAACCAAAAAAAGTACAGGACCAGATGGGTTTACTGCAGAGTTCTATCAGACCTTCAAAGAAGACCTAATTCCAACACTCCTCAAACTATTCCACAAAATAGAGACAGAAGGTACTCTACCCAACTCATTCCATGAAGCCACAATTATTCTGATACCTAAACCACACAAAGATCCAACAAAGAAGCAGAACTTCAGACCAATTTCCCTCATGAATATCGGTGCTAAAATACTCAATAAAATCCTCGCAAACCGCATCCAAGAATACATCAAAACGACCATCCATCATGACCAAGTAGGCTTCATCCCAGGAATGCAGGGATGGTATAATATATGGAAATCCATCAACGTACTCCACTATATAAACAAACTCAAAGACAAAACCACATGATCATCTCGAAGCTGGAAGCAATCCCATTAAAATCAGGGACTAGACAAGGCTGCCCACTTTCTCCATACCTATTCAATATAGTACTTGAAGTCCTAGCCAGAGCAATTCGACAACAAAAGGAGATCAAGGGGATACAAATTGGAAAGGAAGAAGTTAAAATATCACTGTTTGCAGATGATATGATTGTATATATTCAGGACTCCAAAAATTCCACCAAAGAACTCCTAAACCTGATAAACAGCTTCAGTGCAGTAGCTGGATATAAAATTAACTCAAACAAATCAATGGCCTTTCCCTACACAAAGGATAAGAGGGTTGAGAAAGAAATTATGGAAACAACACCGTTCACAATAGTCACAAATACTATAAAATACCTTGGTGTGACTCTAACTAAGGAAGTGAAATTTCTGTATGACAAGAACTTCAAATCTCTGAAGAACAAAATTGAAGAAGATCTCAGAAGATGGAAAGATCTCCCATGCTCATGGATTGGCAGGATTAATATAGTCAAAATGGCTATCCTGCCAAAAGCAATCTACAGATTCAACACAATCCCCATCAAAATCCCAACTCAATTCTTCACTGAGATAGAAAAGACAGTTTGCAAATTCATCTGGAATAATAAAAATCCTAGGATAGCAAATACTATTCTCAACAATAAAAGAACCTCTGGGGGAATCACCATGCCTCACATTAAGCTGTAGTACAGAGCAATTGTGATAAAAACTGCAGGGTACTGGTACAGCAACAGACAGATAGATCAATGGAATAGAATTGAAGGCCCAGAAATGAATCTACACACCTATGGACACTTGATCTTTGACAAGGGAGCTAAAACCATCCAGTGGAATAAGGACAGCATTTTCAACAAATGGTTCTGGCACAACTGGCAGCTATCATGTAGAAGAATGGGAATTGACCCATTCTTATCCCCTTGTACAAAGCTTAAGTCTAAGTGGATCAAAGACCTCCACATAAAACCAGAGACACTGACATTTATAGAGGAGAAAGTGGGGAAACCCCTCGAAGGTGTGGGCACAGGGGAAAGATTCTTACACAGAACAGCAATGGCCTGTGCGGTCAGATCAAGAATTGACAAATGGGACCTTATGAAATTGCAAAGCTTCTGTAAGGCAAAAGACACAGTCAGCAAGACAAAAAGGCCACCAACAGATTGGGAAAGGATTTTTACCAATCCTAAATCAGATAAGGGACTAATATCCAACATCTACAAAGAGCTAAAGAAGCTGGACTCTTGAAAAACAAATAACCCCATTAAAAAATGGGGTACAGAGCTAAACAAAGAATTCTTACCTGAGGAATTCCGAATGGCTGAGAAACATCTGAAAAAATGTTCAACATCCTTAATCATCAGGGAAATGCAAATCAAAACAACACTGAGATTCCACCTCACACTAGTCAGAATGGCTAAGATCAAAAATTCAGGTGACATCAGATGCTGGTGAGGATGTGGAGAAAGAGGAACACTCCTCCATTGCTGGTGGGATTGCAAGCTTGTACAACCATTCTGGAAGTCAGTCTGGCATTTTCTCAGAAAATTGAACATAGTACCACCGAAAGATCCTGCAATACTTCTCCTGGGCTTATACCCAGAAGATGTTTCAACTGGTAAAAATGACACATGTTCCACTATGTTCATAGCAGCCTTATTTATAATATCCAGAAGTTGGAAAGAACCCAGATGTCCCTCAACAGAAGAATGGATACAGAAAATGTGGTACAGTTACACAATGGAGTACTATTCTGCTATTTAATAAATGAATTTATGAAATTCTTGGGCAAATGGATGAATCTGGAGGACATAATCCTTAGTGAGGTAACCCAATCATAAAAGAAGTAATGGATATTAGCCCAGAAACTTAGAATACCCAAGATATGATCTGCAAAACACAAGAAAATCAAGAAGGAAGACAAGCACGTGGATACATCATTCCTCCTTTGAATAGGAAACAAAATACCTATGAAAGAAGTTATAGAGACAAAGTTTAGAGCTAAGATGAAAGGATGGTCCATACAGAGACTAACCCACCGGGGATCCATCCCATAATCAGTCACTAAACTCAGACACTATCGCATAGGACAGCAAGTGATTACTGAAGGGACCCTGACATAACTGACTACCACAGAAGTGGATGCTCACAGTCATCCATAAGAGGGAGAACGGGGCCCACATTGGAGAAGCTAGAGATAGAACCCCAGGAGCTGAAGGGGTCTGCAACCCTAGAAGAGGAAAAACAATATAATCTAATCAGAACCCCCAGAACTCGTGTCTCTAGCTCCATATGTAGCAGAAGATGGCCTAGTTGGCCATCATTGGGATGAGAGGCCCCTTGGTACTGCAACCTTTATATGCCCCAATACAGAGGAACACCAGGGCCAAGAGGTGGGAGTGGGTGGGCAGGGGAGCAGCGAGTGGGGAAGGGGGAGGGGATTTTGGTGATAGCAGTTGAAATGTAAATTAAGAAAATATCTAATAAAAAAATGCTGGAAAAAAGTGTTGTTGTAGGAAACATCTATTGGGGGATTCTACCCCACCTTAGATCATTTAATTCCCAAACAAAAGACTCAAAACCTTTATATTCATCATAAGCCTTAACAACATCAGAGCTGGGTAGATATCAACCTTCTATGCTATTTTGTCTTCTTCCCTATCAATAACACCAAGATATAACTTGTCCTGTTCTTCCAGGGTTGCTCTACTCAGACTGGCCAACCCTCATGGCCATGTTCTCACAATCCACCTATGTCATGGCATCTTCTTTCTCTCTTCTTTCCTCCTGGTCTCTGCCTCAGACCTCAGGACCCTGGAACAGAAAACCCACCCACCTGTCTTCTGCCCAACTACAGGTTACAGTCATCTTTATTGATATTATGGATAACTTGGGGGCAGGGTTACATAGCACCTCTTGGTGAATATGAAGATCACCTAGTCAGGGGCAACCAGATCTTGAGGGCCAATATTTAGCATTACAGTGCATAGCAACAGACCAAACCTCAATACAAGGTAGTATAGTTGGTTAAATAAATTGATACTGTATCATATATCTTTGGTCAATCAAATAAAGACATTAATATTTGTGTCAAGAGACTGAGAATTACAAAGCTGGATACAATGTACTTGTATATATTGGCATATCTAAATCAAGAGAGTAATTCAAAATATTCCTGTTATATTTCTCTTTTATTTAATTTATTTGTAGATTGCTTTATTTTTTATCTTACTGAGACAAACTCTTTCTATGTATCTCTGGCTGGCTGGAACTTCCTATGTAAAAACAGGCTGTCCTTGAACCCATAGAGATCCACCTGCTTCTGCTTCTGGAGTGCTGTGATAAAAAAGCACTTGCTCCTACAACTCACCATATTATACTTTCAATCAAACACTATAAAGATAAGCCAATAACATCAGAGAGTTAGAAAACTACTAGTAAGCAAAGACTGGCTCTGACAGCAAGTTGGGTTTTAACAGTTATATTTCCTTAGCAAGCAATCTGTCATTTTAAATCCCTTCTGCCCAACCCCTTCTGGCCTTATAATGCTAGTTTCTCCTATTGGGGGGGTATGTTAAGAGGGTAGCTGGTGTTGGGATAGATAATCATCAATTCTACCTTCTCTGCTTCTCTCTCAGAACATGTTCAGGGCATTCTAAACAACCAGTTGAAATATACCACTCCAATAGAAGAATTACTAAACATATGAAGAGACATATGACTGCCTTCTAACCTCATCAATGCCTGTACAAACCAAATGTCTCAGCCACCTGATGCCATTTTTCTGCAGTTTATCTCTCTTTGGGATATAAGCATCCAATGTGTGCATAAGCAAAACTGTACACATGGGGTGGAGGGCAGGAAGAGAAAGTGGTGGTGACAAAGTTCATAAGATCCATGAAAATTCAGACTAAAGAATTTATAGCAACTCTGGAGCCATCTCTCTATACCCTGAGATTGAAAAAAAAAATGGCGATTGTTTAGTTTCTGAATTATGTTCCAATTTAAATCCATGTCTTAAGGCCATGACTTGTGACTATATTTACAAGTTTTAGAGTCCTTGAAGACACAATCAATTTAAATGGAATAGGTCCTAAGTCACTATGACTAGTATTTACATGAGAAGAGCTCAGGCACAGGTCTGTAGAGACTGTGCAAGCACAGGGAACAGACAGACAATCCAGGAGAGACAGGAAGAAACCATCAGAGTCAAGACTTTAATTCCAGGACTATAAGATTCTAGAACCACACTCATCCCTGTTATACTCATCACTCTTTAATAAACTTTTAAATCAAAGCACAAAGCCAGAGAGAGAGAGAGAGAGAGAGAGAGAGAGAGAGAGAGAGAGAGAGAAAACACACTAAAATTCTGCTTCAACAACAACAGCAACAAAAGCAAAACCAAACAAACAAGAAACCCTGACTCATCTCTCCAGAACACCCTTCCTTTCTAATGCATTTGGCCCTATTTGTTGATAACCTGCTTTATGACCTTTAAATAGCTGTCCAAACAGATGTTCACTTCACTAATGAACAAGAAAATGCAAAAGGAACAAAATAAAAGCAACTGGATGTGATTTTATTTTTTAACCTTTCAGATTGTCATACATGGAAGCTTCAGTATAAATTATCTGTACAAGTATTTTCAACATATACTAATGATATTAGTGTTTCGAGAAAAGCTACACGTGCTCCATAAAGAATACCTCTGTTCAAGATTAAGCTGAGAAAATAGATATATTTTCTACATTATTTCTTGCGATATTTAATGTGCATTTTGAGAACACACAAAGCAGAGATTAACATTTAAATTACACTGAGACTTTTTTTTTTTTTTTTTTTTTGAAGAAGAAGAAGAAGAAGAAGAAGAAGAGGAAGAAGAAGAGGCCTTCATTTAGCCTATAGCGGTTCTGACTTAATTGTTTTGACCATAAAGCATGGACATCTACTTGAAAAGTTCCCCAGGCAAGTACTGCCCAACCAACACTACACTTTGAATAAAGAGCTAGAAGACACTGTCTGGCCACAAAGTAGTTATTCACAGAGGATTAATGTTGTTGGTTATTCTTTTAGCTGTTTTTATTGTCTTCTTCCCTAATCAACTTCCAGCTGGTTTTTAGAATGTTGTCACTTTACATAATAGACTTAGAAAAAGGTGCTCTCAGGATAGAGAGATGGCTCAGCAGTTCAGAGCACTGACTGCTCTTCCAGAGGTCCTGAGTTTAATTCCCAGCAACCACATGGTGGTTCACAACCATCTGTAATGGGATCAAATGCCTTCTTCTGGTGTGTCTGAAGACAGCAACAGTGTACTCATATACATAAAATAAATAAGTAAATTAAAAAAAATAAGGCAGGAACTATAGCTCTTCCTTAAATGGATGCCCTTTCTAATTATATCTAGTGAATGCCATTTCTGTTACATTTATACCTATGCATTTTGTGTTATTGATAGTTGAGGGTTGTTTTGTTTTGTTTTGTTTTGTTTTTCAAAACAGGGTTTCTCTGTGTAGCCCTGGCTGTCCTGGAACTCACTCTGTAGACCAGGCTGGCCTCAAACTCAGAAATCTCCCTGCTTCTGCCTCCCAAGTGCTGGGATTAAAGGTGTGCGCCACCACTGCCCAGCGATAATTGAGTTTTTAATAATTTAGTTATAGTCTCTGGCACTAGTGCCATGTAGAAAACTACATTAAAAGACTGTGGAAGGCCTACAACTTTAGTAGTCTTTATTACTTTTGCATTATTATTGTTTATTTTGGTGGTTTGCTGTGGATAAAGAGCCTCACTCTGTAACTCAGCCTAATCTCTAACTCACACTCTTATTATCTTATTATCTTATTATCTTACTATCTTATTATCTTAGCCTCCCAAATGCTAAGACTGCAGGTGTATGTCTCGTTTGGAATTTCTATTAGGAAATCAACATGTTTCGGCTACGTGTCATTCTACTACTATAAAAGAGAATAAAGTTATTGCAGGGTTTTTCTGGCATGTGAACTCAGAGATATAATAGGGTCGTAAATAAATGGTAACAAGTCACTTCACAATCTGCCTGTCATCTTCAAGACATTGGAATCAAAGACTCCAGCTACACCTACTCATTCAGTAGTCAAAGGTTTACCATGAGGGAGCAGGCACCTAAAGTGCCTAGGTGGCCTTTCTCCATAGTACCTTTAAGGCAAGATCTCTCTCTGAACCAAGAAATTTCCAATGCAGCCATACTAGCTGGCCAGCAAGCTCCAGAAACTCTCCTGTCTCTACACTGCCACCCCTGGCTTTTATGTGGGTGTTCAGATCAAACTCTAATGCTTGCACTACCAGGGGCTAAGAATCAAACTCAGCTCTTCTTGCTTCTGTGCTAAGTACTTGTTTACTGAGCCATCCTACAGCATTGCCAATTATACATTTGCTTCTCTATTTAACGTGTATGTATTACATATATATCATATGATAGTAATAAGTATTTTGTTTTAGTCTTGGTGATGACATACTAGTAGGGATTGAGGCAATACCTCAAATAAACAAAGTTTGCAGAATAACGAACCCGTGGAACGCTGGGAAAGACAGGAAAAGTACATTTTTAGACTGTGGGTCTATGGGAAGTCCATTTCACAAAGGTTAGCTTTCTAAGGGATATTTCATACAGTACCTCACCCCTTGATAGAATATTTTAACATATACTGAACATTCTGTAGAATAACGCATCCCACGTCCATGCTCTATAATGCTTTCTATCTTCTGACTCCTACGATGCTGCAACGCGTCCTCAGATGCTCTTCAGCCTTCTATTTCTGCCAACTAACCCACTGCTAGTGAGCAAATGTGTCGGATGTTTATGCTTCCTCTAGCTCATCATTTAGTCTTAATACAAACCTTCTGCTCCTCAGATTGGATTTCTTTATCAATCATCAGTTTGTCTGCTTCTGTCTTTAAACACACATTTAAATTTCATTGAGTCATGTAAATTAACAAAACTTAGGTCTCCATCTATCTTGCCTCTGGGAGGATCATATCTTATTAAAAACCCCCATAACTTTTTATATGTCTGAGTTTATTGAGTTCCACTGACCCTTGGTGTTCATTATAGTAATTGCAACAGTAGCTAGACCCTACTTAATGTCTATAAACCTAGTTACTGATTAAATTCTCTCATTTACAAAACTAAGGTGATTTATGTCTTCTCTCTGGGCTGGAGTTGATATGTAGAGTAAATATTTGTTGAATGTATCCAGAACCTTATTTTTATAGAATTCTGCCACAAATTCTTCAGGAAATCCATAAGACTGTTGGTGCAGAAATTTTTATCATAGAGACTTTCTTTTATTTTTATATGTAGCTCATTGGCCATATTTTCATGATTTTACTTACTCATTTCTGTTTCTTTTTATTTCTTTCTGTCTGTGTGTATGTATGATATGTGTGTATGTACATGTTAGAGCATGGTACAGGTGCTTGTGAATTTATGTGAATATGCATTGTTGCCAAAGCCCAACATCAGGTATATCTCTTAATTGCTTTGCATATTTTTTGTGAATAATTTTCTGACTGAACCTGGTGCTCACATGTTTGTCTAGATTTGCTGACCAGTGAACCCCATGGTCTATCTCCCTGGCCATGGAATTACACACACTGCACTGCTCTGCCACTTTGGACCTAGGGATCTAGACTTAGGTTTTCGTGATTCTAAGGCAAGCACTTGATTGATGGTGCTGTCTCCCAGACCCTGGTCTTTGTTTCCATCATGCCTGTCCATCTTGGGTTAAAGGATTATCTTGTCTCTTCAGCTGGAATTGTTTGCCTAAAGTGTAGAACATCCTCTTTCAGTATGAAATACAGCATTGTGTGCCTGAGCCTCTTACAGAAGCACCTTTCTCACCTGACACTGTTGCTACATGAATAAGTCACATCTATGCTCAATTTTACTTCCCATATCACTTTCCACACATATAGAAAAAAATTATCATAGGGGGATATGATACCTAAAATTGAAAATTATCAACCAAGCGAATTCAATGTTTAACATGCCCAGAACTTTTTCACCATCTAAGTATGAGTTGCCATTGTTTGTAATTATTGTTAATGATGTCATGTCGAATACCTCACAATTTTGAATATAAAAGTTCATTCTGCAAATGATTTCACTTCTGTTCAAGAAACAAAAAAGAAAAAGAAAAAAAAAGCTAACAATCTGAAATTAAAAACCTTAGCCAAATTTTAAATCAGAAACTAGACTGTCCTTAAATTTAAATCCACGTAATACAAAGGAGAAGGAAGCCCCTTATTCTTCTGATTACTAACCTCTACAAAAAAGAAAAGAGAATGGAAAGAAAAACAGATATTGTTATTTACATAAACTTAATTGGACTTTCAATTTGCTTCTACACAATCAAATGTAGTCTTTGATATGTGAAGCCTAAGAAAGGAGGATCAAATTTAATGCCTCTTAATCCAGTGAAAATTGTTCACAAAGATAGGATGGGAAAATGATTCTCTAGATGGAAAGCATCTCATCGCCCTCTCTGGAGTTGTCAAAATTATTTTCAAAATATGTGCATCAGCCATTTTAAAGATACTTCTCTGTTTGTCTTCATGTAAAGATTTCCCTTCACTTTATAACATAATCTTTACCAATCTTTGGGAGAAAAGTGCGTGTGTGTGTGTGTGTGTGTGTGTGTGTGTGTAATGGTTGAAGTTGCCTTGGGGTCCAGGAAAGGGGATTGGATGCCTGGAGCTGGAGCTACAGGTGGGTGTTAGCTGCTCAACATGGGTGTTACACACTGAACCCTGGTCCTCTGGAAAAGGAGGAAAAACTCTTAACCATTGACTCCTCTCTTTAGCTTCTGTACCAATCTCAAATTTAAGTTTCTCTGTATTGTTAGCATTTTGCTAAACATGCCTATTGATGAACATAAAATTTCAGATAACACAAATTATTAATTAGAAGTTTTAACAGTTAACAAAGAAAGCAAGTACAGAATGCTCTTTTATCTCCAGAATACTCTATCTCCAGTACTTTACTCCTTGCTGATAGATACTGCTGTGTTTACAAACAGTGCTGATGTGCATGAAGATGCTAGTGTATAAATGAGACAGGCTTTTGTCACAATCACAGCTACTGTGCCTTCTTGTTTTCTTATCTCAGCTCTGAGACACACTGGCAATAGAGGTCAGGTCAGTTATAGTTGCACTTCTATTACCAATCCCCGATGGAATCTGGTCTACTGCTTCCTACCACAAAGATAATTACAAGATTATTTTCCACTTAAAAACAAAACAAAACATTATACATAACCAAAGCCATCATATTGGTTAAAGTGGGTCAGTTACTGCTTGCCACTCTTGGAAGGGGATATATTTTTACATCCCCACGTCAACAGTAGTGATAAACAAAGTGAGCAAGGTGCAAAAATAACTGTGAGGTTTGGGTTCTGCTCAACAGAAACAAGTTAAATCCAAATTTAGGTTCTAGCTGTGTTGTTAGTCAAGCCCCAGTAGTTGTAGGTATTGTAGCACATATGGTCTGTGAGATCACCCACAGACTTCAGGCCTCCTGCTAAATGACCAGATGGACAGGCTGAGCTCCCAGAGAACAAGAGAACTGCACAAATATCTCACTGTCCAGTGCTGGAGATGGTCTTAGTTTGTGTATTTATTAAGCTGTATTTTTTCCAAAGAAGTTTTCTAACACTCAGCTTTTGATATATTTTAAGGCTTTCTTTTGTCTGATGACTCTATCAGCATATCTTTCCCTGTCAATGACAATATACAGTCAACAAAAGTCAAGTTAAGTTTTAGAACTTTAGAAATATTAATTGAAAATATTTAGTCAAATTATATTTTGAGTGTTTAATTGAATCTTCTTTATAACACTGTTTACTAAATTGTTTTTCATTAAAATAACATAAGCTTCTAAAATACCTTTTGAATTTTATGGTACAAATGAATTGACAGATCTTATATATTTTATAAAGGTATATATTATAGAGAAGCATATATGCCATATAGAAGCTATATATAAGATATATGTATAAATCTTCATACCTATCTTCTAAGCCTATAGGGGAAAATAACAACACAATTGTCTTATTAGGTATTTCACTTGGTATTCAGAGTAAGAGGGTTTTTAATAGCATTTCTATGCATACTTTTGTTGTTTCTGAACCTCTCTTCCCACTCCCCTCACCCAATCCCCATATCGTTGTTGTTGGTCTCCTCCCCAATACCAGTGTTCCCTTTTCTACTTTTATGTTTAATGATGTGTCAGGCCCATTTTGTTACTTGATATATTAATCTCTGCAAGATAGAAAAACTAAACATTACATTCAAATCAGAAAGTTTTAAAATGCATGCCAACAATATTTTAAAAGCTGATCATCATTATTTAAATAATAGACACCATCCTCTGATATAGAATAAAATTTATATGCCACTCACACCAATTTTCAATCTTACTTACATTGCAAGATGGAAGCAATCAAGGAACATAGGACCAGGTCTAGGTGTCAAACTTACCGCTTAGTCATGAGCCAGTTACTTAAATGCTCTCCTGTGTAATGGGAGCCAAGTAAAATTCATCTTGACAAGTATAAACAGGTGTGAGTCTTAATAACCAATAAACAGGTCATGCTGTCTGGATAACTAGTTCGAAGCATGTATGTAACATTTCTGGCTGATTATAAAGACTCACAAGAAAATCCCAGACCCTTCTCTTATTAAAAATGTATTATAATTTACTTATATTCTTAAGAGGTTTTTTCACTGTGAATGAAGGCCTGAATGTAGAGGGATCACATATGTACATTAAATTTGGTGTAGAGCCATTTGTTAGTCTTGTTGGTAGATTTTAATCAGGATAAGCATCTCTATATGTGAACCTACATTACTGATTAGAAGGCATCATTCCTGTGGCCTTATAAACTGAACTGAGAACAGTCATTAACTCCCTATCCTTACCATTGAGATGAAAAAAAAACATACTTGTACCTGTTTATACTTGATGCGAGATGACAACTTTCAAGGAATTTGAGTACAATGCAGATCTCTTAGCAGTAAGGCATTCTGATTGAGGAATGGCCAACCTGTGACTGGAGGAAGAGGTTTGGTGAGAGCTAACTGAAGTTCCTTGGTTGCCTAGAGACCCTGTCAATCCTACTGCCTGAAGAACTCTAAGCCTGCATTCTTCTTCTGCTAGGAGCTCTTCTCTGGTCCTTTCCCTTATCCCTGTTGCCATAGAGTCTGGCCTTCTAGGGTTTAACTCAACCCCATGGTTCTTGGGAAGCTTGAGAAAAAGAAAGATTCAGCTCTTACTTTCTCACTGTTCATTGGAAGAGATGTTTCCAGGCTCCTGATTCTGCACAGGAGACTAAAGGAATTCTTTCTTTCCAGACTCCACATTAGGATTTTAGGCAGCACAACTCATTCTCATCACTCATCCAGAGACCTTTGACTTTGGTGAGGGGAGACCAGAGGCAGCGAAATCCAAGCACAGAGCCTTTGTCAGTCACCTCCACTCGTTTACTGCATGTGCCCGTACAGCACCAGAAAAAGCCCAGATTTTATTTTCTTTACATGTAACAAATCCGTTGTCTGACCCTGAAGCTGATTCAAGCCATGGAAAAACTAAATGGGGTGTCAAATCTGAAGAGTCATGCTTTAGGACAATGAATATCAAGGATGTTTATAATCTACATTTTTCTCTTTACATTCATTCATTCTATAGCAATTTTAATTTCTTGACTCCAATTCCTGCAACTGAAATGTGGCTTTCAGAAACTGGGGTAATATTCATAGGCAAAAGAGCAGAGATAAACAAAGTGCCTTTGTATTATAAGAGTGAACATAACTGATCTTGGTTTAATAACGTGAAGATCTGGAAGATTTTTCTCCTTTGTAATTCTTTTAACAGGCTGAGTGAGAGTGCTTAGTGCAGAACAGACACCCAGGAGAGTTTTAACATTAGAAATCTAAACACACACCCAATCCCACCCATCCACACACCCACTCATCCCCATACACAAATTCAATATTTATTGGCAAATTCTAATTTCTGCTGTGATCCTGATACTGGAATCTGTTTTGTATAAAGATGTTCAAGGTCTTCCCTCCTAGTCAATGACCTCAGAATCTATTAGGAGTGGAAAAGCAAAACAAATAGAATAAATATGTATATTTGTAGCATATTAGTATGGAAACCTGCGGCACATCGGTTAATTTTTCTATTGCCTTTGATCCTTCTGAAATATTTTAAACTCAGTGTTGTTGCATGTGGTTGAATTATTTCCAAGCAAAACTGAGGCAAAAAGTAATTTTTCAGAACTTATAACAAATTATCATGAATGGTTGACACTTCAAAGATTTTAAGATTCTATCCAAGAAGAGTGCAACATTTCCTTATGTGTTCTCTTTATTAATGTTCTGTGACATTCACATGAATAGTTTCCAAAAGGCATATGATTATTAAATGTGACCAAATACAACTTTCTAAAAATGTTTGTATACTGCTGTGTTTCTTCATGTTTGCTGCTAACCACACATGAAGTAACAAGATGATTCAAGTATTGACTTAGCATATATAAAGTACTCATTAACTCATACAACTGCACATAAATAAATAAATCATATTAAAATATTAGGAAAGTTATATTAGGGTGGGAGCCTAGGAAGTAGTAGATGGACCATCCTTCCTAAAGGAGCCTCTGGCATGAACTTTCCTAGACTGAATGTGCAGTAGGCATTTTGACATGGATGCTCTAACAAGAGTTGACCTCTGCCTTATACTTAGTTCCTTTGTTTTCCCATTTGTGATCACACAGATGAGTCACTGGGTTGATCTGATTACTGTCTATTCCCTGAAGACATGTGCTCTGCCACTGTAGTGGCTATCCCTGGTTGTCAACTTGACTATATTTGGAATGAGCTACAATCCAGAATTGGAAGGCTCACCAGTGACCCTAACCTGGAGGCTTGGATATAGAAGTCTCTGATCTGGATCTTGGTATGGAGGTCTTGATAGCATACCGGCTATGGATTCCAGAAGATTAAGACAGAGAGTTCTCCGAGCTCAA
>LR753868.1:60149-70864 GCA_902729485.2 Mus minutoides
TTTCTATAGACTTAATGTTTATTCCTCTTTAAAATCTTCATGGTAATATCTGGTCCCAAAGTAAAGTTGGAGGTGTGATAAAGCCTTCCCCTGCAACATTTTAGTGCCTTACAAAAATGATCTATATTCCTCCTGCCATGTGACATGGGGAGAAGATTGTCTATGAGCAGATGTCATCTGCCAACACAATATCAGACTCTTTAGCCTCTAGATATTAGAAATAAATTTCTGTTTCTTATAAATGAAAGCTTATGATGTTCAGTGACAGTGGTATAAACTAGTTGAAAAAGAAAACACTTGCTTAATTATCTTCTAGAAGGAATATATGCATAATCACTGTATTAATTAGGGTTTCTATTGCTGTGATGAAACACCACAACCGAAAACAACTTGGGGGGGGGGGTATTTCACTGATATTTCTAGGTAACACACCTCACTAGAGAAGTCAGGGCAGGAACCCAAGCATAGCAAATCGTGAAGATTGGAGCTAAAACTGAGGCCCCAGAGGACTATTATTTGATCTTAATCCTCCCAAGGCATGGTTTGCGCAGTCTGCTTTAACATAGCACCTGGGACCACCAGCCCAAAGGTGGCACCATACACAGTATGTGATCTTCCACATCAATCAGTAAGTAAGAAAATGCTCTATAGACTCGTTTGATCTTGTGGAGGTAATTTCTCAGTTGGGGTTCCCTCTGGTCAGAGGACTCTAACTTGAGTCAAGTTGACATAAACCTAGCCAGCGTAACCACCATAATGGGAACACTATGGAGTCTTATTGTACAGTTGGCAACACCTCTCACAATATTTCCTTAGTGTTCCCTACGAGTTTCAACAACAGCACCCCTTTGGATTATGGAAAGGATGGAAAAGGAGAGGGAAACTTTGGGTCTCACTTAAGTTACTGGAGTCTGCCTCGTCCTCTGTGATTCAACCAGAACTGACGCGATGGGATGATACTGTGTGTCTGTACACTTCCCAGTTGTCATGCGCTATTTTCTCCAACAGCAACTCCTCTCTGCTTATGTAATTGTTAAAGCCCAGATGAAGCCTCACCTCCTCCCCAAATTCTTCCCTGAATGTCCCATTTGGATGTGACAGGGCTCTTACCTCACATCCTGTAGCATATGTGCCAAAATATCCTAATTTAGGTATAATTTCTCTATCATAAAACTTTCTCAAATTATCTCTTTGAACTCTTATCTACACAGAAATAAGTTGAGTGTAACATAATCAAATCCAGGTCTCTCTCATGCAGTGCTGCAAACATTAGGAGCTAGACAATTCTTTACTGTAGGAGCCTGTTGTCCATGTTGTGGGATACTTAAGGTATTCTTGATGTCTGCTGTCTAGATGCCAATAACACCCTCAGATGTGGCAAAACAAACAACCAAAATAAACTAAAACTAAAAAACCCAAACAAGCAAACAACAAAACAATTTCCAGAATTGTCAAATGTCTCCTGGTAGTTAACACAGCTCTTAGCTAAGAACCACTGATGTACTTTGATATTGAAATATTTCTTAATATCAGTGATTTAAAGATGAATTTATCTGTGACAGTTGGTTGCATCAATTATGTTTCCACACTAAAATAATGCAAACTGGTTGCCAACACACCTTTTCAGGTGACTGTGACTGTGAGGGCCTTGGGATAAACACCCAGACTCAAATTCCTAGGAAACGTTCCGGTTCTTTCCTCAGCTCTTCTTTTAAAGTAGTAAAGAAGGAAAACCAACCAGGGTAAGGATGATAAATGTCCTCTTACTATCTACAGTGGAGATATAAAGTTTCTCGGGATGATTAATCAGATGAAACTGTTGGTGGAAGCTGGAGAGATGGCTCAGCAGTACCTACTGCTCTTACAGAGGATCTGAGTTCAAATTCCACCAACATAGGTACCAATTCTCAATTCTCATATTCTCTCTCTCTCTCTCTCTCTCTCTCTCTCTCTCTCTCTCTCTCACACACACACACACACACACACACACACATTAAGCATAAATAAATAATTTTTTTAAAGAGCAGTTGCTGACAGCAGCTTCTTCAGGGTGTTGTCACAGCTGGCCACCAGATTCTGCTCTGCCATTCCTCTGACCTCAGCCTCTGCAATTGTGTTATAGTTACTGCTTCACTCCAGTGCCAAACTCACCCCACACAGAGAACAGGCTTGGACTCCATCATCAATGATGAAATATCACACTGTGAGATGACTTTACCTGTGGTTGGTTTCTGAGCTCAGTCCTTCTCTTATATATTCTAGAACTGAATACTGGTGAAAGCCCCAGTACTGGCATAAATGGTGTATCACCCACTAGTGACCTGGATAATGATGGAGGTACAGGAAATCTGTTGGGCCCTTTGTGAGGGATACATGACCCTGCTTCAGCACTAAGGTCAGAGTCAGCAAGTTATTAGCTTTATCTCACTCTGGAGTTCCAGGCTCCCTGAGCCCAGGAAGTTTTCCACATTCTATTCATAGTGTCCTTCTGTCTGGACACTGAAAACTAACTACATCCTACTGGTTCATACCTATTCCTAAACACCCCAAGAAAGTAGGTCGGCTTGCTGTGGTGTTTTAATTGTAAAGCAGCCTCTAAGACTTTGTAAAGAAGACCAAATGTTTCTTGGGAGGGTAATTATTTCCTAAAGAGGGTACAAACTCTGGCTTTACCAACCAAATACTTCCATGAACACAAAATTTAAATAGCCATTTGATCATATTTGTTGAAATTAAGAGGGGGTGATGCTTATCCTTTTTTATTGGATATTTTATTTATTTACATTTCAAATGTTATCCCCTTTCCTGGTAACCCCTCCGGAGCCCTCCTATCCCACTCACCCCTACTCCTGCTTCTATGAGGGTGCTTACTCAGCTATTAAAAATAATGACTTCACTTAGGCAAATGGATGGAAATAGAAACTATCACACATGGTATGTTGCAGAAAATATTTAAAAAGAACGGCAAGTTCCCACAAAACATCCTGCTACTCTCAGCCCTGGTTGTCTGTCTGGCCAGTTCTTATCTCGTGGAGACTCTCTGACTCAGAGCTCCAAAATCTCTCCACCCAGCTTGCTAGGTTCCCACTGGTGGGTCATTACCACTCCAGCCCCATGCTTCAAAACCCCCACAGCCTTTGTAGTGCACATCTGGCAATCTCATGCTTTGCCCTGTACCTTTGTGGTGCACATCTGGCAATCTCATGCTTTGCCCTGTACCTTTGTGGTGCACATCTTGCAATCTCATGCTTTGCCCTGTACCTTTTTCTCTTGAACCCAGTCAAACTACCTCATGAAGGAAAGTACCACACAAACTTAGTTCACAAACAATGGTAACTCAATTGCTGGGCGCAACAAGTAGAATCCTAATTTTGGTAAGCCATGTTAATTCTAAATCCTCTGTTGGAAAATTCTGGTAGATTCATCATTTAAGCCAGGAAACACTAGTAGTTACATCTTGCCCTCTCACTATTCCCATCCAAAAAGGCCCAAACTCTCTCCTGCTTCCTTTCTTCCCCAGTCCAACCTGGAAGTCCCACCTACTCACCCAGTGATTGATTCCTTTACTCAGTGGGGATGGTTCACAAGGAGTCACCTGAATATGTGACTCATTCCTCCTTCCAGACAACCCCTCCTGGGAAAGCAGAATTAACATAAAAATTCAACAGCACCAGGGCAATCCACAATGTATGCACTCACTGATAAGTGGAAATTAGCCCAAAAGCTTGAAATACCCAAGATATGATTCACAGACCTTATGAAGAAGCTCAAGAAGAATGAAGACCAAAGTGTGGATGCTTCAGTCCATCTTAGAAGGGGGAACAAAATACTCAAAGGAGGTAGTGGGTTGGAGGGACTTGAGAGGAATATAGAAGGGGAGGAAAGAGAGGAGGATTGGGTATGTGAGGAGACAGGAATGATATACAGAGGGTCAGGAATTTGAACAGAAGTGTGTAGCAATGGGGGATGGGGAATTGGGGGTAGCCACCAGCAAGTCCCAGATGCAAGGAAAGCAAGAGGCTTCCAGGACCCAACTGGAATAAGATTAGCTGAAATGCCCCACAAAGGGGAGGGAGAACCTGTCGAGATCATATTAGTCAAGGCCCCTGGTTGGGGGATGGGACCACCCACTCATCTCCAAATTTTTATCCCAGAATTGCTCCTGTCTAAAGGAAATATGGAGACAAAATGTGGAGCAGAGAGTGAAGGAGAGTCAATGCTTATCTTAATCAACACTTTAAGGTAGGCTGGAAAAGGCCAGGACTTTACATGTAATATTTTTCCATATATCTTTTTTCTCTTGTTTTTCCTTTTAGAGATTATAATATAATTGCATCATTTCTCCCCCTCTCTTTCCTGCCTCCAAACCTTTCCTATGTGCTTCCCATCTTTTGTACAGAGAATATCTTATATCTGCATGAATGTGGCACCTGTCAATAATAAATCTGATGGCCTATGACTTATGCAGAAAATAGAAGGTAGAGCATCCAAGAGGCAGAAAGAGTTCTTCATAAAGCAAGGCACAGGAGATTCACCCAGGAAGATGTGACAAGACAGATACATGGTCCCTGAGCACAGGTAACCAGCCATGTGGCAGAATGCAGATTAGAACAAATGGGTTAATATAAGTTACTATCTAATCAGAGAAGAGTCTACCTGTATGGCTGAGGTATTTGTAAATATATTTTGAATATGAGTCTTATTTCTGGGAATATGGGCTAAGAGGCAGAATCAGACCAAACGTATACATCTCTTTCACATTCATTGCATCATTTTTAAAATCAGTTATTATGCATGCATAAACGTGTATGTATATACATATGGATTCTCCTAAGCGCAGTCTGTGTAATGTTACTTGTATGTTTTCAGGGCTGACCATTTGACGTTGGATAACCAGTTGGTATGCTCTTTCCTGGGGAAGAGTACTTCTATCTCTGTTGGCATTCCATATTTGTCTGTAATTCTTTGTGTATGATTTAGGCCTCACTGCCTTTCCTCTGTCATTTTGGGTCGTCTATTGTTCTCACCCTTGTTCAGTTCATGTTTAGTCATGTTGGTGAGACTTTATGGATGTAGTTTCTGATTTTACTAGAAAACAGACTAGCAGGAAATTCCCAGATCCTCTGACTCATACAATCTTCCAGCCACATTTTCTCTTTGGCTTAATTGGCTTAAATAATCTTGAATTTATAAAAATTTGTCTTGTGTTCTAAGGTATGGTCCATTTTAGAAAACCTTCCTTTGCTGCTGAGTAGAATGTGTATTTCTTGGTTTGTGGGTAGAATATTCTGTAGGTACCTCTTAAGTTCTATTGATGCATGATGTCAAGTAATGCTAATGTTTCTCTTTATTTTTTTCTCCAAATGACCTGTGCATTGAAGAGTGAGTTATGGAAACTACCTCCTATTGATGGATGATGCTATGCTGTATCTTTTTTTTTTTTTCTACTTTTATTAGATATTTTCTTCATTTACATTTCAAGTGTTATCCAGCTAGTTCCCTATATNTTTTTTCTCTTGTTTTTCCTTTTAGAGATTATAATATAATTGCATCATTTCTCCCCCTCTCTTTCCTGCCTCCAAACCTTTCCTATGTGCTTCCCATCTTTTGTACAGAGAATATCTTATATCTGCATGAATGTGGCACCTGTCAATAATAAATCTGATGGCCTATGACTTATGCAGAAAATAGAAGGTAGAGCATCCAGGAGGCAGAAAGAGTTCTTCATAAAGCAAGGCACAGGAGATTCACCCAGGAAGATGTGACAAGACAGATACATGGTCCCTGAGCACAGGTAACCAGCCATGTGGCAGAATGCAGATTAGAACAAATGGGTTAATATAAGTTACTATCTAATCAGAGAAGAGTCTACCTGTATGGCTGAGGTATTTGTAAATATATTTTGAATATGAGTCTTATTTCTGGGAATATGGGCTAGGAGGCAGAATCAGACCAAACTTATACATCTCTTTCACATTCATTGCATCATTTTTAAAATCAGTTATTATGCATGCATAAACGTGTATGTATATACATATGGATTCTCCTAAGCGCAGTCTGTGTAATGTTACTTGTATGTTTTCAGGGCTGACCATTTGACGTTGGATAACCAGTTGGTATGCTCTTTCCTGGGGAAGAGTACTTCTACCTCTGTTGGCATTCCATATTTGTCTGTAATTCTTTGTGTATGATTTAGGCCTCACTGCCTTTCCTCTGTCATTTTGGGTCGTCTATTGTTCTCACCCTTGTTCAGTTCATGTTTAGTCATGTTGGTGAGACTTTATGGATGTAGCTTCTGATTTTACTAGAAAACAGACTAGCAGGAAATTCCCAGATCCTCTGACTCATACAATCTTCCAGCCACATTTTCTCTTTGGCTTAATTGGCTTAAATAATCTTGAATTTATAAAAATTTGTCTTGTGTTCTAAGGTATGGTCCATTTTAGAAAAGCTTCCTTTGCTGCTGAGTAGAATGTGTATTTCTTGGTTTGTGGGTAGAATATTCTGTAGGTACCTCTTAAGTTCTATTGATGCATGATGTCAAGTAATGCTAATGTTTCTCTTTATTTTTTTCTCCAAATGACCTGTGCATTGAAGAGTGAGTTATGGAAACTACCTCCTATTGATGGATGATGCTATGCTGTATCTTTAATTCAGTAGTATTTTTTTAAAAAATTAAATTGGTTCCCCCAGAATTTGGCGCACATATATTTAGGGTAATAATATCTTCTTTGTTAACTGCTCACTTGATTCAAAAGAAGTATCCCTCTCTTCTGATTAGTTTTGATTTGGAGTCTACATTGTCAGATATTAGGATAGCAGCACCTTCTTGCTTCCTAGTCTTATTTGATTGGAGTTCTCTGTTCTAACCGTTTACTTTAAGATGGAACCTAACTTTAAAACTGAGATGCATTTCTTTTTTTCTTTTTTCTTTTCTTTTTTTTTTCTTTTTTTGGTTTTTTCAAGACAGGATTCTCTGTATAGCCCTGGCTGTCCTGGAACCCACTTTATAGACCAGGCTGGCCTCGAACTCAGAAATCCACCTGCCTCTGCCTCCCGAGTGCTGGGATTAAAGGCATGCACCACCACACCCTACTTCGAGTTGTATTTCTTATAGACAACAAATAGATGGATTTTTGCTTCTTGACTCATTCAGTCATGCCGAGTCTTATGATTGGAGAATTGGGGTCATTGATATTTTAGGAAAGTTTTTTTTTTTTCCTGTGTTCTTAAAGATTTGGTCTCTGTCATTGACTTTAAATTCTTCTTCATTTATGCTTATAATTTGAAGGTTTCTTTGAGTTTGCAGGGGTTGTTTTTAACAGTATCCCATATTCTGTGTGCTCCCGTGAGATCTCTCTCTCTCTCTCTCTCTCTCTCTCTCTCTCTCTCTCTCTCTCCCTCCCTCCCTCCCTCCCTGCATCCCTCCCTCCCTGCATCCCTCCCTCCCTCCCTCTCAGTGTGTGTGTTTGTCTCTGTCTCCCTGTGTGTGTGTGTGTGTGTGTGTGTGTGTGTGTGTGTGTGTGTGTGTGTGTGTGTGTGTGTGTGTACGCGCGCATGCGTGCGCGCATGCATGCATTTGTATTTAACTTTTAATAATCCAAGCTTATTTGGTCTGCATTTTCTATGCTGATAATTTTCTTTGAATTTCCTAATTGAGTTACTGGGTTTTTCAATTCCATCTTCATTTCAGCCTAAGTCCTTTCCAATGTTTCTTTCTCCTAACTGAATTCCATCACCGGGCCTGGACTGTTTCTGTTATCTTATTGGTCATATGCCTGTGTTCTCCTGGCCATCACTCAGGCATTTATTCTCCTTAAGTTCCTCTCCTTAAATTCATTGAGGTGTTTCTTTGTGTCTTCTTTAAACTCTTTTAATTCTTTGATTGAGTTTATGATTGCTCTTCTAAATCCTGTATCCTGTTGTTCATCTTGGTAAAACTTATTGGCAAACATTTGTACAGGACCAGTGGCTTTTGAAGAGAAGTTAATGGCTTAATCTTTCATCATGCTCACATTTGTGCACTGAGATCAGCGCAGGTGAACTTGCTTTGTTAGTTCTAAGTCTTATATTATCAGAGCAGGTCAGGGAAGAGGAAGAGGCACCTATTCCAGCAGACTCCATCTAGAGGCTAGAAATGGTTTGGATGGAAAGAAGTCAGGAGGGGACTGAGCTATTGTACAGGATGTGCTTCCTGGTACAAGCCTGGAAAGTGGGGTCAGATCTGGCTGAATGGGATCGTTAGATGTCGTGTGGGATGGGCCCATGAGTTGGGGGATAGATAGGGAGGGTCCTGATAGAAGCCAGGTCAAGTTTAGCTGGGGCATGAGACACTTTTTATAGCAAACAATACAAAACAAAACAAAACAAAACAAAAAAAAAAAAAAAGAAGAAAAAGAATTCCTGAATATGTAAATAAAATTGCATTTAAAAATCTATCACCTCCCCTTGTTAATCTGTCTTCTGATAACCTCAGCCTTGCTTCTAGGATGGACAAGAGAATGACATTTTTCTACTCTTCACTGGCACTCATCGTTCCTAAATGTCATCAGTCAAAAGAAAAGACAAGGTTTTGAGCCAATCCATTCACAGTGATTGTCCTTCTGTGCATCTCCCCTTGTGCTAATAGAAGCAATGTAGCTGTGTGAGAGACCAGGACTCTCAAGTTAATATCCACCCCCAAGTTCATCTCAGATAGCAGAAAGAAACCCCAGAGTTTAGACTATTATGATCAGCCAGGCTTGCAGGGTAGAAAGGGAGCCTTTTGTATACTCCATAAGTATCTTATTGGAGGGTCCATACTCTTTACTTATAGCACATCCCAATTTGTAACTGGAATAAACCTACCCCTTATCTGGCCATTCTGCATTTTGATTTGTTGACAACTACAAATCTTAAAGTTCATAGACTAATTTTAAAGCATAAGATTCATCTTATATCCTTTTTTAAAGAGAAGCTGAATTTTAAAGTGGAAAATTTTCAAGTGGATCATAGATCCACAGTTCAGCATAATTAATCATTTTAGAAATACAAGTAACAGCTGACATGCTATCCCATACTATCTCAAAGGCACATCTGCATCACACTACCATCAGTTGAAAGGGTTCCTCAGGCACAAAAGCACAATGGAATGTGTGTTTTCTGGCTCAAGATTCAGACTAAGGCATTAATCCCACAACTGAGAGCTTGGCGTTGGGAGGTTAAGATTTTTTTTTTTTTTTTTTACATTTTTGCAATATTTATTAAGATAACAAATTTATAAATTCAAAGACTCAGGCAATAGTTTAAAAGGCCAATACCATGGGAATAATGAAGTCAACACAGAAAAGTAAGAAAACATGAACAATTATAACCAATGTAAGATTTTTAAAAGCCACATACCCCCATTGAACATGTTCTAGAAATCATCCTTCAAAATTATCATGATAAAAAGTTATTCCCTTCAAAGAGAAATATTTTTTTCCACCTACCGAGTCTAGAAAATCCTATCTATAATCAACTGTCCAGTCTTTCATCAGTATTGTGTCCTCCTATAATCTGCCATTAGAAGTATTGAAAAGTCTATAGCTATCATATTTACAAATGCACATAATATTTAAATCTGCTCTTCACTGAGAACAGCTGAATATATACTTAATCCAATCACAATACAAATGCTTTAGTGTTGAAATACATCTTGTAGGTACAGGTGCATGGGAAGAGGTGTACTTGGAAGTATGTTGTTTCTGAAGGATTACTAGGCCAATAAGTCTGAGAAAAATCAAGGTAGTCACAAAACAGGTCTTTGTTGATGAAGATTTAGTTTATTTCTGTTTTAACTGGACACAATGGAAGGTTAAGATTTAAACAATGTGCTGAGCTAAATCCTGTTTCCTGTCAGCGCCCAAATAGGCTCTGTGACTTCATCTCCTCAGCTCCCACGGGTTGTCTAATCCCTACTTCACAGTGATGCATCCGTTCCTCATCTATATTAATAGCTTGGTTGGATCACATCAAACCCCTGTTGCTGCAAGTGCGATTGTCGTTTTTATCTGTTATATGACTACTTTGACATTAAACTCCATAGGCCATCATATTTCCTTTACTTCCACATTCTTTTGCTTGCTTTGGTATGGTTTTGAGACAGGGTTTCTCTGTTTAGTTCAGGCTGTCCTGAAACTCAGTCTGTAGACCAGGCCGGCCTCAAAAATCAGAGATCTGCCTGACTCTGCCTCCCAAGTGTTGGAATTAAAAGTTTGTGCCATCACACATCATGCTGGCTATTTCCACATTTTTAAAGAACACCTTTTCAAACACTTCCTGTATTTATTTGTATTTAATTTCAGAACAGAACCATTTGATAATATTCTCTCTGAATAAGTTCATGGTATTTTGGTTCAGGATTTGTTTCTTTCTGTATTATCTCATTTAATACATTTCCAAATAAGGGAACAGGAACATAAGTCTATAACAACAGAAAATTGTATAAATCTAAGTCTATCTGATCAGAATTTGCTATATAACTATGCTACCAGATACCATTTTAAAACTAAATATTGTCTATAGATTAATATATAAAGCAAAAAATATTAGAGGATAAAATGTCTTCTATGAATAAACTATTATGCCAGGTGTGGTGGCGCATGCCTTTAATCTGAGCACTTGGGAGGCAGAGGCAGAGGCAGAGGCAGGGGCAGGGGCAGGGGCAGGGGCAGGGGCAGAGGGAACGGAAGGGG
>LR753868.1:72561-94369 GCA_902729485.2 Mus minutoides
TTTGGTTTTTTGAGACAGGGTTTCTCTGTATAGCCCTGGCTGTCCTGGAGCTCACTTTGTAGACCAGGCTGGCCTCGAACTCAGAAATCCACCTGCCTCTGCCTCCCGAGTGCTGGGATTAAAGGCGTGCGCCACCACGCCCGGCTTTTTGTATATTTTTTAACTCAATGTGATTTATCTTCTCCAGAGTCCCCTTGAGAATGCCACATTACATTCAGCTGTCATGTATCCTCTAACATTTATCACCTGTGATTCTTTGCCACGCAGCCTTTGACTTTTTAAAAATAGTGTTGAGGATTTTAAGGAGTTCTTCTTAGGGTTACTATAAAATGCCCCTTCACTGGGATTAGAATGTTTTTCCTCACGGCTATACTGGCATTCAAGGCTTTGGGGAGAAAGCATAGAATTCGTGGAGCTTATTTTAGCAAGAGTTTATATTGCTAGGATGAAACACCATGACCAAAAATAACTTGGGAAGGGAAGAGGTTATTTTTCCTTATAACGTGTAAATACATCCTTAAGCGACAATATGAGGGCAGGAACTCTTGCATGGCGATACCGATATCATGGAGGCAGGAACTGAAGCAAAGGCCGAGGATGTTTGCTGTTTACTTGGTCCTGATCCCTCCCTCGGCCTGTTTCCTTTTAGTTTTCAGGATCACAGTTGAGTAGCAGTAACCACAATGGGCAGGGCCCTCCGACATTCTTCTAGAAAATACACTTACAGACTAATCCTACGAGGAGGCATTATTGAGATTCCTTCTTCCCAGATGACTATACCAGGTATCAAGTTGGCATAAAACAAACAAACAAACAAACAAACACAAAACACAAAAAAAACCAACAAAAAAACCAAACTAGCCAGAACAGAGACTCCTCATTACCCACCCATAGTTAGTGTACTATCAGCGTGACAACTCTGATGGTGCTGAGCCCAATCACCTGGCTAACATGATGTCATTAGGTGTTCCCACTACAAAAGCTCTTATTTTTACTCTTCATGTAGCTTTTATTGAAAGGGTCACTATACACAGCCCACATTAAGAAGTTGAGAGTTATTCTTCCTTGAAACAGGGGTTTTATATACATTATTTGGGGTTTTCTTGTAGAACTGTATTTTGTTTTTGTTGTTTGGTTTTTGTTTGTTTTGTTTTCCTCCATTTATTTATTCAGTCCTTTATACTTATATAAATTCATAAGTGTTGATTTTGTGCTTTATTTTAATGTTACATTATTTATATTGTTGCTCAAAGGGTTTGGATCATTTGGAAGAATTTCAACTGTATACACATACACACATGTGAGTGATCACAGACATATCTGTGAACATATAGAAACACACAAGCACACACATATATGTGCATATAGACACACACATGTGCTCAAACACAAGTGTGTACACAGACACATACACTAAGAAGTATGCTTCTTGTTGTTGATATTCTTCCCTGAGCAATATTCAGCACCCACAAATGATTGCCTTGCTTATTATATTCCTGTCTTGCCATAGTCCATGTCCCTTTTATTTCTGAAGTTGCCATAATTAATAATTGGTATTATTATTTCTTATTTAGTCATGCACAAAATAATAGTGTGCCTTTCAGTTGCCAGCCTACCAGATTCAATAAAAGCCAGAAATTACCAGGCAATGTGAATGAGTGTTCCTGAACTATGTTTTTGTTTTTAGATTCCCCCTTTTTAGTTGAGCTTATTGTTGGAATTTCCTGGGATCATTTTCTTCAGAAGTTGTCATTGTTTTAATTTGTTTGTTTGTTTGTTCTAGGACTCTGAATGGACATGTGGGTACATATGTACTGATATGTTAAAATGCTGCTTTGTGTTAAAATACAAAAATTATCAGCTACAATCATTTTTCTTATTATTTTTGGCTGATTCTATACTATAGATATCCTAGCTCCCCAATATCAACTATAAGGACATCCTTTAAGAGACAAATCTATGTATGATTTGAGTAGTCATAAACACTACCTTAAAAGTAATCCTATTGTCTTCTATTGCAGCAATAATTTCACTTTGATTAGGGGGAATCTCAATGTACTTAGAATTTTACTTTATAACACTTATAAACATGCAAATATGGAGTTGTATCTGGATTTTGAGCAGAATAAAGTTATTTAAGATTCTTTTAATTAATAAATATATTTATTTAGTATCATACATGTGTTCTCTTGTGAACCTAAAATGTTTCTGACAGTTATTGCTTTAATAGCTAATATAATATTTAATAGTATAACAAAATCTCTAAAGAATATATATTTAATTATATTTCATAGCAAAATATTTTGTTCCAAAAGTTGTCAAAACTATCATATGATGAAGAATTATTTTTAAGATGACAAGTGAAAAAAATCTCTAAATGAATATCTTGCTTCATACCCCAGGCTAGGCTCTCATACTCTATGATTCTTTGGCCTCAGCTTTCCAAATGCTTTGGTTTCAGGCAAGAGCTACCATACCCAGCACAAGCAAAAATTCTAATAGCCAATATTCATCTCTCTACAGGAGCTTTGTAGAAGAAAGTTTTGCAATGCCAACTGTATTACCTTGCTTTTCTGATCCTATGATAAAAAGATTTCCAGCCAAAAACAACTTAGCAAAGGAAAAGTTTTATTTCAGCTTACATTTCCATCACAGAAGTAAGTATTGGCAGGTGTTTAAGCAGGAACTGGAAGCAAAAACCACAGTGGAAAATTTAGGGAGTCATGCTCAGCTAGCTTTCTTAGTCATGTTTGGCTCACCTGCATAGAGGTGGTGACAGCCACAGTAGCCTGTACCCTTCCTCATAAATCATCAGTCAAAACAAAATGTCATACTACTGTAGCCTCCTTCCCTAGCCTGCTCCAGGCTGAGAGCAGACCTGCCACTGAGGCAGGACACATGCAGAGTGGCCCTCCAGATAGGCTGGCTCCTTTTGTTATGCAACTACTGCCACCTGCCTCCAAGTCTCTGCTGCCAGCCTGCCCAGAGCTGCCCAGATGTTCCTGGAAAAAGACAAGCAGCTCCACGTGGTCTCCAAGATGGAGCTAGGGGCCCCAGGAACTGGATGGCTGGGTGAATGGAAAGCCAAGCTATAACCTAAGACTCTAAGCATTAAACCTAAGGGCCTTGACTAGAGAATTTTGTCGTGGTCTCCATTATTTCTCTCAACCATTCACTCCTTTTTTTTTTTTAATAAAAAAAAAATAAATGTTTAATGACAATATGCTAACAGACCCAATGGGAAACTGTTTTTCTTTTTTTTTCCAACATTTATTAGATAATTTCTTCATTTACATTTCAAGTGTTATCCAGAAAGTTCCCTATACCCTCCCCTCTCCCGGCCCTGCTCCCCTACCCACCCGCTCCCACATCTTGGCCCTGGCGTTCCCCTGTACTGGGGCATATAAAGTCTGCATGACCAAGGCCATCCTCTTCTATATATGCAGCTAGAGACATGAGCTCAGGGGGTACTAGTTAGTTCATGTTATTCTTCCACCTATAGGGTTGAAGACCCCTTCAGCTCCTTGGGTACTTTCTCTAGCTCCTTCCTTGGGAACCCTGTGTTCCATCTAATAGCTGACTGTGAGTTTCCACCTTCATGTTTGCCAGGCATTGGTATAGTCTCCCACAAGACAGCTATACCCAGGCCCTTTCAGCACTATCTTGCTGGCATATGCTATAGTGCTATGATTGGTGGCTGATTGTGAGATNTTACAAATCTATGGGTCAGACTCTAGTAGATACTATAAAGGCTTGACTGCTCTTCCAACATTGATGATCAAAGTACATAAAATTTAAATGTTTGTGAAGAAAGACCCTGTTGCCATTTAATGTTACAGGGTTTTTGTTTTTGTTTTTTAAGTAACAAGATTTTTAAAAATTAGTTTATTGCAATAAATAGAACATTTTATCAAAGAGAAAAAGATTATTTTAGTAATTACATAGCAGATTAAATTCCCAGAGGACTCTGTATTCATTAATTATTCCTCTAAAAACGAATATGTAAGACTTGGGGAATTTTCAATAACTTCAGTAGACTTGAATTTGGGGATGAGAAACATGGATGAGGGTAATTTAGCTAATGCAAGGAATGATAATACCTAAAAATACACATCCTGTTGAGCAAGAGTCTCTGTTAGAGTTTTCTATATGGTATGCTATGGAATGTATTTCTGTAGGAATCAATTTCTCTAATCACATTTATCAATTCCCCTGCTGCTGATGAAACACTGAACCAACTCCATGCCCACAAATTATTCTGTAGACGAGGTACAGTACCAAATTGATTCTAATAATACAGGTGGAAATCAATATTCTCCCAAAGTTGGATACAGAGCTTTTGGTTATTTTCTCCTAATGATTTTAGCTAACCGAATTGCCATCTTATATGCACTTATTGACATCAAGACTAATAGCATATATAGGGCTGGAGATGTTTGCTACAGCTTTAATTGTACTGTTTTCATGAATCCAGCATCTCATAGAGCAAGGACATAAATTTCAGCTTTAAGATGTGTTGAACACCAAGCATTCATGTTATTTTATATTTTCACCATTGAGGATCTCAAGTCAGCTCATATACTGTTTGTTTAAGGAAATCCCCAAATGAAAAAAAAAAAAAAAACTTACCTATGACAGTTATTATAAATAATTCATTCTTGTGGAGAAAAATCTAAATCAATTATTCAGCACAACTATTTATACATAATCTCTACTCTGTGTATATTTGTGGTTGTATAATTTAAAACTTCTCTAAGAAGCATCGTGTTCATAAAGCAGAAGTTATTATTAGATATGAAGGCACATTGTTGATATCTGTATGCTTAGCTTTGAAAAGAGCATAATAAAAAGTAGAGATCACAAATAATAGATTATACAGTGATTATAATGTATATGGTATAGAAAGTTCTCTTAGAAAATACAGAACCTATGTCTTCATGTAGTTTATTATTAACTAAATAATTTGTTCCTTGGATGAACTACTGGAGTAATTATATAGTAGTTTTAAAATAACTTATTCTAAAATTCATCTAGGATGATTATTGAAAAAAATTAAATTCAGGGACTAGAATAAAAGGATGTCTCAGCTATTAATAAAACATGTAGCTCTCACAATGGACCTGATTCAGTTCTTATCACCTACACAATAGCTTACAACCATCTTTAACTCCAGTTCCAGGACATCTGACACTCAGATCTGGCTTCTGTAAGCATCAGGTATACAAGTAGTGCACATGCAAAAATGCATGTCATACATGTACATGCTGATAATTGTGGGGCTGTGGGTGTATGGGGAGAGGGGTGAGGGAGAGAACCTACATCTGCTTAGAGTTCCTGTGCTCTGGGTGGGTGGACTTGGGAGTACTTACTGCTGGATGTTTTCCACACGGCCCCCGGGTGGGTATCTGGGTATCTGGCTATGTGAAGCCCCTGACCCCACTCAGCAGGGGGTTGACAAGGAGCAGCAAAATTCTCAGTCTCCTGCATCCCACGCTGGGTACAGCAGAGGTGCTGAGAACAGAATGGGGGCCCTGAAGATACAGGAAGAGGGCAGGGAGAGAAGGGGGCGCTGGGTGGTTCCCACACAGGCGAGTGTCTTTAGTCAGGGCCTTGATGAACAGAGACAGTCTATGATTTTAGAGCTTTATTATAGAAAGGCAGGGGGAAAGAGAGAAGATAAAAAGAGAGAGACAGACCAGCCATGGCCAAGAAGAGAGAAGAGGGAAGAGAGAGAGAGAAAGAGAGTTAGAGAGTAAGAGAGCTTAAAGAGAGCGAGGTAAAAGTTTAGAGAGTACAAGAGCAAGGAGGGGTCAAACAGCCCCTCTTTTAGTGGGATTGTTAACTTGCTGTTGCTAGGTAACTGTGTGGAGGAGTCTAGCCAGAAGGCCAGAAGCTTGGGACATTGTCTATGTGACTGCTACCTACAAGCCTCTCCTGTGGGTCTGTGTGGGAGGTAGGTAACTTTGACAGGAGCCAGGGGTTAAGGAGATATGAGGAAACGCCCTCTGTCCCATGTAGGTGGAAATTACCACCATCAAATCCTACCAGGGTTCAAGACCTCAGCTCGACTGGAGACCAGGCTGTCTGTGCATAGCCCATTGCCCCACAAATCCCCTTTTTGTTTTTATAAGAAGAGGAGGTCACTGGTGTGACTATGTCATTTGTGGTGAAAATTTAGGGTGGGATGGAAGTATCAGAAGAAAACATATAGCCTGGAGAAGTAGCACAACAAAGTCAGAGTAGTAAGGATGATTACGGGTAAGGGTTGGGAAGGCAAGAGATTATACTATCAATTAGTTTTTCTATGGGTAGTACAATTTGAGGTTAATACATCAGTTTTGAACAGCAATTAATTAATCTAAATAGACATTATGTTTTCCTTACTATCATGTAACTTCCTCTAAGTTCAGCAGCCATTTGGCTTTGGTAGGAGAGTTCATCTGTAGCTGGAAGGTCTCAAGTCTGTCTTCTGTAGGGTTTCAGTGTGTGTCTCAGGAGTCTTCAGTCAGATGAGATTTTTGGACGAAGACAGCTTTATTGTCTGTAGGTCTCAGGAGATGGTGCTGTCTCAGCTAGATCTGTGGCAGTAGGCACCATGTGGAGATAGACCTGTAGAGTAGTTGTAACAGAGGAGCAGAACACCAGCAGGGATGTATGCATGGAGTGGATAGCAAACATTATGCCTAAATTGGTTTACTGCTTTGGATGGCTGAGGAAGAAAATATCATGTTAATTGTGTATCTGGGGTAGACAGTAACAGTTTGTCTGATAGCCGGGCATGGTGGCGCACGCCTTTAATCCCAGCATTTGGGAGGCAGAGGCAGGTGGACTTCTGAGTTCGAGGCCAGCCTGGTCTACAGAGTGAGTTCCAGGACAGCCTGGGCTACACAGAGAAATCCTGTCTCAAAAAAACAAACAAACAAACAAACAAAAAAAAAAACCACAAAAAAAGGAAACTGGTTGTTAGTTAAGGATTGGATGATTTTAAGAAGCCCAGTTGATTAGACCTGTGGAAGTAGATTAGATGACTTTTGAACCTTAAAGGAAATCTTAAACAAGTTGAAAAAATTTTTAGACATGTATCATGAATGTTAGAGAGAAAATAATCATTTAAATAAAGAAGCAAGAAAATTTGTGGTTGAAAGCATGATTTAGGTGTTCCTGTAGGGAGTGCACAGCCTCTGGTGCAGTTTTCGCGGGCTTAGCTGGATGGGGGGAGGGGCACATTGTACCCTGTGGTTGCCATGTCTTCCCCCTTTGTTTCATCTCAGAAAGCAAGAGGAGATGAAAATTTAACATAGAGGGTTGAGTGAAAGGCTTTTTAGCCAATGCTGCTGTCTGGGAGCGCTTCATGGCCTTATATCAACCTAACTCCAGTGCTTTGCTTGAGTCCCATTGCAAAAGTGCAAGCAGTCTAAAAATCCTAAAAAATAAAATAAAATAAAATAAAATAAAATAAAATAAAATAAAATGCAACTCCCAAACCATCCCCACAGTAATGGTCCCAAATGAAAATGACTTAGAAGAAACTCAAGACAGAGAATTCAAATGCACCATTACAAACATGCTCAAAGAGCTCAGGGAATTTGAATATGACAGAAGTGAAAACCTGAAGAAACTTTAAAAAGACGGGAATAAATTGACTGAAGTCCAAGGAAACAAACAAATTGCTGATGAATTGATGAAGACAGTGTGGAATATAAAACTTGATTTCAACAAAGAGGTAGAAACATTTAAGGAAAATCAAACTGAAATTCTGCTGAAAAAAATAAATTAGTAATTCTAACGAAAACCTCAGTGGGAAACCTTATGGATCACAGAGATGACAGAATATCAGGGCATACGACAAAGTAGAGGGAATAAAATAAAATGATGAAATTTAAAAGTACCTTATGATTTGAATATTCAGAAATTTTTGGACATGAAGAAAACATCAAATCTATAAATTATGATCATGGAAGATCAGGTCAAAGGCATAGAACATCAACAATAAAATCATAGAAGAAAAATTTCAACTCTAAGGAAAGAGATGCCCATTTAGGTGTGAGAGGCAGAAGAGCAAATAGACAGGACCAGGGAAGAAATCGTCTCCATGACATGCTGCTAAAATACTAATACACAGCACAAAAGCATCAAAAGAGAAGGGACAACTTACAAGGAAAGGACACCCCATCAGAATAACAGCAGTTTTGTGAATGGGAATGGCAAAACTCAAAGGAGCTTGGAGCAACAATATTCAAATTCTTAAAAACAAAATACTGATGGAAACTCAGATTTACTCTGTAAAATAAGCTGTCATAATTGAAGGAGAAAAAAATGCACTGTGATTTTAAAAATAGATCAAATGAATTCATAACCACCAAACCAGCCCTATAGAGAATTGTGTATGAATGAATTTGAATCATAAAGAAGGATAAACAGACCAAAGACAATGGAGGCTGGGGGAGGTGTAGCTAGGGCAAATGAAATCAGAAAAAAAAAAAAAAATAGCTGTGCAAACTAAAAATGAATAAAAGCAAAAGCACAAAAGTGCATAAAATGGCATCAATTAACACACACATTTCAATAATATCTCTGAATGATAATAGACTTGATTTAACAGTTAAAAACACAAAGTAACATACTAGATTAGAAAATGTAATGAACAAGAAAATCATCTCATGTTTAAGGATAGACGATGTCTTTGAGTGAAAGGATAAAAGGAAGTATCTTAAGCAAATTGAACCAGAAAACAAATAGTCATTGTTATTCTAATATCTGACAAGAGACCTCCAGCTAAAACTGACCATAACATATGAAGAAAGTCACTTCAAACTGATCAAGAGAAACATCAACAAAGATGTATTACAATTCTAAGCACATATATACCAAGTTCAGGGCACCAAATTTCAAACAACAAACACCACTAGGCATTAACCCACAGATTATGCTGACCAAGTATTAGCAAGTCACTTCAGTGTTCCAGTTACACCAGTGGACTGGTCATTAAAAAAAAAAAATTAAACATGGGAATATTGAAGCTCAGTGACATCAGAGATGAGCTATTCCCTGGAAGTTTCTCTAAAATAGAGCACATATTGGTATACAAAGTAAATCTCAACAAAAACATGGATGCAACAATTAACAACAAAAACCTTGCAAAATGAATGCAAGCAAACATGAAACAGATCATTGACCTCTAGTAGAGTGCATAGCATTTCTCAGTACTAGCCAATAGGAGTGAGGCTTTTAGGTTAATGCTAGCTTGATAAATCCATGTTTGGCTGAAGTATATAGTGTCATTAGCAATAGGATCTTACTATCCAATTCTGATGTGTATCCAAGAATACTGGCAATAGTATGAAATATTTGGAAATCTATGAAACCTTATAGACAAACAATTCCAAAAGAGAGAGCCTATTCCTGGCACTAAACCTTTTCATTGTTAGCCTGAGGAATGTAGTAGGGGCATTGTCACCTCATTTTAGAGCTAAAACTCCATTTGACCCTCTCATTGAATATGCTAGAACATATATATTTTTCCTTGGATTCCCTCCTCCTCCTTGTTTTCTTGTTCTCTACCCAAATTTCAGGGTTCCTGTTCCATTATTCTCCTTTCTATTACAATATCTTTTATATCACAGGCAAGCTGCACATATGAGCTCACAGTGGTTGAGCTCACAGGACACATAGAACCTATGCAATCTCAAGCCAGATGGAATCCCAGCATTTAGAAGGGAGGTGGGCAGGAAATATCACCTATAGTTAAGAAGATATTGGCAATTGATAGCTGCTAGAGGAGGAAGGTAAGTTCCTATTACTGAAGACACAATGTACCTCAGACACAGGGCTGAGAGTGAGCAGGAAGCAACCCAAATGCCTCTTTCCAAGACTTGCTTTATGGTGCTCTGCATTCTAAATGTCCCTCCTTATACCTACAGTTAAGTGTAGCCTTCTCCTCTCATCAAGGAAACTTATCTTTGCAACAAATGAAGAACATTGCAGAAAGCTACAACCAACCAAAATTTAAAAGTGTGGATCCTACTCTAATATATACTCAAAATCTTCCTGTACCTATGTCTCAGGGAATATTGTGGGAAGGTTGTAAGGCCAGAGGATCAGGGCGTTTACTGTGACATTATATTTCCTAAGAATGTCAGAAGCTAGACTCATAAAGTCTCACCAACAAGGCTACCTAAAACATGAGCTGAACAAGAACCAAAGTAGGTATGGCAAAGAGCAGGAGGCCTGACATAAAGAACTACAACAGAAAGGCAACTAAAGAACGTGAGAGCAGAAGAAATGGTCTCCTCTAGAACAGAGCACACCAACTGGCTTTCCAATACCAAATGTTGAGCCCTGCAAACATATATGCAAGTAGCATTATATATACTGAGCAGAATATATTTTGGAATATATGTCTATGTATGTGTATGTGTATATGTGTACATATATGTATATACATGAACATATATGCATTAAACAATGATCAATAATAAAAGAGGACATGGATTTGAAATCAAGCAAGGAGGGACATATGAAAGGGTTTGGAGTAGAATAGGGAAGCAAAAAGTGATGTAATTGTATTATAATATATATTAAAAACAAATACAAACAGTGCTGTCCCTGGTAAGCCAATGCTCTTTTGGAAAGTCACACATGAGAAATACACAGGGAATACTAATTAAACTTGATGTGTTAAAAAAGAATATGACAGAAACTTAGATAAATAAGGAAGCTGGGGTGTGTGTTAGAGGAGTTAGAAGAGGGAGGGAATATGAACAAAACACAGTGTGAAGTCCTCAAAGAACTAATAACACTTAAAAAAAAAATCATCCAGCCTGGTCAAGTAGGCTTTGACCCAGAGATACAAGGAAGGATCAACATATGCAAAAAAAAAAAAAAAAAAAAAAAAAAAAAAAAAAAAAAAAAAAAAAAAAAAAAAAAAAAAAAAAAAAAAAAAAAAAAAAAAAAAAAAAAAAAAAAAAAAAAAAAAAAAAAAAAAAAAAAAAAAAAAATCTAACTAAGTCACATAAGAAGTTTCATGATGACATTCATTATTATTTTCCACAATTAGATTATACTACTAAAAATGAAAACAGATGCTGGAGAAGAAACAAATTGCAGTAAAAATTAAGAGATCAGATTATCAAATGCTGCCAATTAACATCTGTGTGGCTTTGGGTGCTGTAATAATTTGAAAAGTGACACTCCCAGAAATATATATAAATGTCCTAACTCCCCAGAGCAAAATGTAGCCTTATTTAGAAAACTTAATCTTCACAGAGTTTACAAAGCCAAAACAAAATCACTGAGCTGGGCTTGATTCAACATAATTAAAACTATTTTTGGAAATAAAGGTGATCAGTGACTTGGGGAGACAACTCAAGGAGTGACTTATGACAGTGCACGTATGAAGACCTAAGTTTGTATCTCTATACCCTTGTAAAACCCAGGGACACATGGCATCCACCATTAATCCGAGCTCTAGGGAGACAGACAGAGACCCCTGAGGCAAGCTGGCTAAATGGACTAGCCATAATTGATGAGCTTCAAGATCAGTGAGAGTGCTCATCTCAATGAATCAAGTGGATAATTATGGAGGATGTTGTTAGATGTCAAATTCAGGTCTCCACATGCACACACACACACACACACACACACACACACACACACTGACAACAAAAACACATTGGTCATGCCAGGCCAGATTACTCCTCTGATGTAATAGTATCTATGTCCCCACTCCCAACCTTACAGTATGAAACTTGCCCCTGTGCTGGGAGTACAGGGTTCTGGATTACATATCATCAATCTATATTGAATGGAAAGGACAGGAAGTGAAAAGAAAAAGATTAACCAGAGAAGTAGCTGTGGAGTAGCTCCCAGTTACATCTCTTTTATCATCTGGATCTGACTGATGGTCAAAGGGGCCTCCATTCTTAGCATTTACCTCTTAGCAGGAACCCCAACTGTTTTGGATTGTATATGTTCAGCCCAGGGAGTGGCACTATTAGAAGATATGGCCCTGTTGGAGTAGGTGTGGCCTTGCTGGAGTAGGTGTGTCACTGAGGGTGTGGCTTTAAGACCCTCACCCTAGCTTCCTAGAAGTCAATATTCTATTAGCAGCCTTTAGATGAAGATGTAGAACTCTCAGTTCCTCCTGTACCATGCCTACCTGGATGCTGCCATGTTCCTGCCTTGATGATAATGGACTGAACCTCTGAACGTCTAAACTTGTCCCAATTAAATGCTGTCTTAAGACTTGCCTTGATCATGATGTCTGTTCATAGCAGTAAAACCCTAACTAAGACACCAAAAAAAAAAAAAAAAAAAAAAAAAAAAAAAAAAAAAAAAAAAAAAAAAAAAAAAAAAAAAAAAAAAAAAAAAAAAAAAAAAAAAAAAAAAAAAAAAAAAAAAAAAAAAAAAAAAAAAAAAAAAAAAAAAAAAAAAAAAAACAAAAAAAAAAAAAAAAAAAAAAAAAAAAAAAAAAAAACCAAAAAAAAAAAAAAACCAAAACCGTTATTCTTAGTAAAAGAAGGAAAATGTGTATAATTGTCAGGTAACAATATTCATCACATTAGGAAAAGGCATCCAGCACATAACTACATATTCCCTAATCTGAACACAGAAATATTGCTGTTCTCTTCAATATGTGTCTTGAAAAATATGCACCTCCAATTGAAGGGCAGATCATATCCAAGACAAACATTATATTTACTCTCTAAATTACTCATCATTTTAAAATCACAGAATATTCTTACAGTACTGAACATTACTGAAGAACCCAAGGAGATTTTATGTGAATTATATCTACTGCTATATGCACAATATTAGAGAATACATAATTAAGTTAAACACTAATTATATTATAATAGAAAGCAAAAACTGAGTGATTTCACATGTCATTTAAAAACAACAAACCATTCTAGCATAGCTAGCTTCTTTTCTGAAAAATAAGTATAACATCAAAAATTGTACTGAGAAGAGCATCATTTTATATTTTTGCTAATCTTATTCATGACTGGATTAATGGACCACAACTGAATTTGGCAAATTGCTACATCATTCAGTCCATTACAATTTGTTGCTTTTAGTATAGTATATAAATTGAATCTAGTTTCCACTGGTACACAGTCAAAAGAGTTCTTTCCAATAATCCAGATGTTTTTCATCGATAGTACATTCGCGCTTAATATACAATTTTTAATGTCTACCTGAATTGCAGACTCTCACACTTGAATTATCAGTGTTTATATTATATGATATTAAACCCACTCAGTCTATCTGTTAATATATTTCTTTCCCTTGTGCATGGTTTTGACCTCATAGAACTTCCCCTGAAGCCCTAAAAGCCATCATAGACCCCCAAAGGGTCTCTATACTACTCAATGAGAATATTTGCATTGACTAAACCAGTAGAGTTATCATATTGAAGCATGTGTGACTGTAGTTCTACAGCTCATAAAAGATTTGATGTGAAAATTGTCAAGTCATACAATCAGCCTTGTTTTGTAGAAAACAGACATAGAAAGGCCTTACACTTAGGTGTGAGGGGAGGAAGTCGGCTGTGAATCCATCTGTCTTAGAAATGACTTTGTAAACAAGTCCAGAACAATGGCTACATCAATGGATATTTTAGCATGGAATGGGGAAAATTAGGGGTCTCCACCTTAGACAAAAATTAAAAAGATACAGGCAACTAACAACTGTTCGAAAAGGTGAATCAGCTTCTCCCAGAGATAAATCTTTTCATTGGTTGTCCAAAGCAGAGTGTTTGCCCTGAAACCATATACACACAAACAAAACAACAAAACCAGACTTGGTAGGTTGTATTTATCTATTTGTACATATACATAAAAACATACAAACATACTTATATATGTATTGTTTATTACTTTGCATACATACATATAGATGTATGTGTGTAACAATAACAATAAAAGAAATAGAGGTTATTAATTTGAGAGTTGGGGGGACATGAGAAAGTTCAAGGGTGAGGGATCAAACTATACTTTGTAAGAAACTTGGATTTCTCACTTTGTGGTTTTGGAAAGTTACAGACTCTAAATGAGAAATAACTTGAGACTTATAGCCACTGAGACTTGGCTAATCTGAGAATGTATTACTACATCCTATTCTAGCCTTTCCTGACTAATATAAGGGCAGAACTAAGAAGATTAATTCAACATGATTAGAGGTAATCAAATGAATCATTTAATTAAGTGTTTTGAGCTTGATAACAGTTCTAATTCCCAGTATAGCTGCTTTCTATTTTCTTCTAAGAGAGGGGAGGAAGATGAATCATAAACCAGAAGATTACACCTTCTGTAATGAATGAGACAGAGGAACAATAGCTCCTACACAGTCTTAAAACCACCCACAAACAGGCAGAAGCAGGTAGGCCCTTAAAAAAACCCCATCTCATCGAAAACTTTGTTTCACGCTTTATTGATATAATATTCTAAAATTTCATTGAGTACTCCAAACTCAAACTCATAAGAATACTATGTTAGCTAATAATATCAAGGATAAAACAAATAGATTAAACTCTCAGGGTCCTGGTTTGCTTCTCTCATGAAAATTTCCCTATCATCTGAGAAACAACAGTGTGTGTGTGTGTGTGTGTGTGTGTGTGTGTGTGTGTGTGTGTGTGTGTGTGTGTGTGTGTGTGTGTGTGTGTGTGTGTGTGTGTGTGTGTTTGTGTGTGTGTGTGAAAGAAGGGTTAGAGATTCAAAGCTAGCCAAACGGGTTAAAAAAAATCAAAGGTAATTGTCCCTACAGTTCTTAGGTTATGCAGCATCCAGACCTTTCAACAGGTTACTAAAACGTGCTCTATTTCGAGGTTCTCTGTGTAAAATTTAAATAAAAGATTAAAGTGTTAATTTTAATTTTGTCCTAGAAAAACATCAATTTAATACAAGCTGGAAGCCTGCCTGAAGTCTCCGCTAAAATCAAGTGATCACAAGGCCTTACTCCAGTTCAGGGGGATTAGGAGACAATCATTTCCTTGTCTTCTCCAGCATCCAGAAGCTGCCAGTATTTGTGACTGAAGAGACCTTCCCTCCATTTTCAAAGCCAGACACTTCTTTCCTTCTCACTAAGTGGACAAACATTACTACAGTTTGGAATATATTCTACTGAGTAGATTGCTCCCATGAGGGTTGCCCAGAAGTTACTCTCTCAGGCTTCCCAATTTTAGCTCCTTTTGTATCCACAGGTTCTGGAGTTTAGAACAGATACCCAGGTGAGAGGGAATGCTTCCAGAGATCTACATGTTACTAAAAACCAATACACCAGAACATGACTTCAAGTTCCCTCTAGACATGGTCCTCTCTCCAAGGAAATGTGGTAAACACTGAACTATGCTGAGCTCTCACTAGGCAAATATAGGTAACAAGTCAGCTGGCCAAAGGTAGAAAATAGAACAGCATAATTTCATGTGGGATCCTTCTTTCTATAAAATTGTGATCATGTTATTTTAACCTGGAAAGTCAAATATGGGATTGGGAATTGAGAAAGACAAAATTTTAACTATTTCTCTGCCTAAGTCTCTCAGTGCTTACATCTACAGAGTTAAGCATCTCAGTAGCCCATTATCAGGAATGCATATTACTCTAGTTTCCTTTCTGTTGGGTAACATTGGATATCAGATGAAGTCAGAAGTAACAGATTAGATAAGTGATCCAGTTTAGCTAGTATCTTAAAAACGTGTGTACTGTCCCTCAACTATGCAGTCAAAAAACTGGAAGTTCTACTTGTATAAGAATTCAACATAAATTACCATTCAACACACCACTGATGGGGACTTCTGCTCTCTTCTGTGGAAGCTCCACTAAAGTTAATCAGAAGCTCCAGTCAGCAGCTGACTAAAGCAGATACAGAGATAGACCCAAAGCCAAACATTGGATGGAGCTTGAGGACCTAGTCCCCCTCCCCACATATACATATATAGCAGATGTGCAGCTTGGTCTTTATGTGGGTCCTGAACATCTGGACTAAAGCTGTTGCCTGTCTGTGGGATAAGATCTTCTAGCTGGGCCGCCTTGTTTGGCATCAGTGGGAGAGGAAGCACCTAGCTGCCAAAGAGACTTGGTGTGCCAGGGTGGGGTTATACCCAGGATGGGTCTCCACTTCTCAGAGGACAAGAGGCAGGAGCAGGAGGAATAACTGGGTGAGCTGTGATTGAGATGTAAAGTGAATAAATAAATAAATAAATAAATAAATAAATAAATAAATAAAACCCCACATTATAAAATGTTAATGTAAGATCTGAGTTAGAATTTCTTTATTCTTGATATCAGTTCTATATTAGACAAATTCATTAACCTTCCTAAACCCTCAATGCATTATCTACAGTAGTAAGTAATTCACAGGGCTATTGAAAATGTTAGGTGAAATAATGTGTATCCTGTTGTTGTTGTTGTTATTGTTCTTTAATGGCACAAGCTAGATTCAGCTGAAAGGAGGGGATCTCCATTGAGAACCATGCCTCCATAAGCATGGTCTGAAGAGAGTTTATTTGAGAGTTCCCTTGATCAATGATTGATATGAGTGGGCCCAACTCACTCTGTGCTACCCTGGGTAAAGTGGGCCTGAGTTTCATAAAAAAATAAATAAACCTGTTAGGGTTCCCTGGCTCAGTCTAATGGTTGGATGGTAAGTGTCTGTGTCTGTATTGGTGAGGTACTGGCAGAGCCTCCCAGGGAACAGCCATACCAGGCTCCTGTCAGCAAGTGCTACTTGGCATCAGCAATAGTGTGGGGGTTTGGTGTCTGCAGATGGGATGGATTCTTAGGTGGGATGGTCACTGGATGGCCTTTCCTTTAGTCTGTTTCATTTTTGGTCCCTGTCTTTCCATTAGACAGGATCATTTCTGGGTTAAAAATTTTGAGATTGGTGGGTGACCCAATCCCTCAACTGGGGACTGTGCCTATCTATTGGAAGTGGTCTCTACAGGTTCTATCTCCCCTTTGTTGCATATTTCCACTAAAGTCATCAACACTGGGTCCTGGGAGCCTCTTACTTCCCTGTCATCTGGGACTTTCTAGTGGCTACCCCCAATTCCCCATCCCCCACTGCTACACATTTCTATTCATTTTCCTGATCATCTGTACTTCTCTCTTGTCCATTCTAATACCTGATCCTGGTCCCCACCCCCTTTTAGGGGAATAAAGGACTGAAGGAGCTGAAGGAGATTGAAACCCCATAGAAAGAACAATATCATCTAACTAGAACACCTAGAGCTCCCAGGGACTAAACCACACCAACCAAAGAATATACATGCAGGGATAAATGGCTCCAGACATGTATGTAGCAGAGGATGGCCTTATGTGGCATCAGTGGGAGGGGAGGCCCTTAGTCCTGTGGAGGCTCATTGCCCCAGCGTAGGGGGATGCTAGAGCAGTGGGGTGGGAGTCGGTGAGTGGGTGGAGAAGCACCCTCATATGTGGGGCATTGGGAAAACAGACAGTATGGTCTCCAGTTGAGCTGAGATGTTAAACCCTGGGACCTGGTGGTGATAATTCACCTACATGGGATGGAAGGAGTTCTCTCAGGTCTCTTGGAACTATGGCTCCTGTCGAAGTTACCTCCCCCCTCAGCCCCCACAAGAGAAGCAAGGTTAGTAGTTATCTAGGCAACTGTCCCAAGCTTCTGGCCTTCAGGCTACACTCCTCCCCAGTTACCTAGCAACAGAAAAGATAGCAGCATACCATAAGAGGGGCTGTTTGGTCCCTTCTTGCTCTCTCACTCCTCTTGCTCTTACTCCCTTTTACTCTCTTCTCCACTCACTCTCTTCCTCTCTCTCCCTCTTACTCTAGCCTTTCTTCTCTCTCTCTCCTTTCCTACTTCTCCCCTCTTGGCCATGGCTGGTCTCTCTCTCTCTTTCTACCTTCTCTCTTTCCCTCTGCCTTTTTATAATAAAGCTCTAAAATCATAGACTATCTTTGTTCATCTGCACTTACTCTCGCCTGCGTGGAAACCTCTCTCCCTCAGCCCTCTCTCCCATAACCCTGGGGTGACACCCCTGGTTTTTGGGACTTCCCCTTGTCCACCCCCACCCCTCCACCCCTGTCGAGTGGGGTCAGTGGCTTAGATGCCCACCCGGGCCGAGTGGAAAGCGGCCGGCAGCCCTCCTGAATCTGCCTGCCCAGAGCATAGGTGGCCCTCTGGCCGGCCCTCCCCCTGTTCTCCCTCTCGACCCCTTTTAGTTCCCACACTCATAGAAGCAAAGGGGAGGGGGAAGAGGGAGGATGGGATGGAGGGTTTGTGGAGGAGTAACCGGTAAGGGGAACATCATTTGAACTGTAAATGAATAAAGTGATTAGTAAAAGAAAATCAATCTGACTCTCCATAGAAGCAAGGCAGTAAGACACTGCCATTATCTTTGCTTCAGTTACTGCCTCCAGGTTCCTGCCCTCACTTTGCTCAGTAATGGAGTGTGACATGAGAGTTGTAAGCTGAAACAGATCCTTTTCTTCTGAGGTACTTTAGGTTATGGTATTTATCACAGCCAAAGAAACCTAGCTAAGACAATGCATATTAAATGGTTACAACATTCCTGATATAAGTGTACAGCCTATTGTGTTGCTCCTGCTTTAGTAAACAAATCTGTCAGCTGATGAACACCATTCCCACTCAGCCATGGATTCATTGAATATTTGTGCAGGAAAAAAGGGACAGAATAGTCAACGTGCATCCTTGAGTGGTACTGCCATTCTATAGGCACAGATAGGAAAAATAAGTCACAGGCCAGCAAATATGCCCAAATAATAATACCTCGGGTTATGATGAGTGCTGTGGAAGAACAAATAAGGTGCAGTGACAGTGTAATCCAGAAGTTTGCTATCAATTAGTAAGGTCTAGATAATCAGTGCTATTTCACAAAGAGAGAAATATAAGGCTGAGGTGTTCATAGGACTTTATAATAGCTGGATGTAGAAGAGAGGAAGCTCAGGATGCTGAGAGAGCATCTAATTAAGGAGATAAGGGTTTATCTTTTATTTATAAGATGAATTGGAACCAGGAAGGTAAACAGTGAATACTATCAAACCGAACAGGGCAGAGCATAGAGTAGTGGAGAAACAGAAATCAGGTTTGACTGTAACAGACTAAATTATGGGGGATATGGTTGGAAATATACTGAAATAGGTAGCTGAAGCTGGTGTTCTTGAGATATGGTGCCTGTGAGTAAATTATACATTAAGAGCATTCAGGAAATGTGTAGCATTCAAACCACAGTAGTCAAAGAAAACATGCTTTTAAAAACATTTATCTGTGTTTCTGTATGTGCATGCATGTGTACGTGCATCATGGTGCACATGTAGAGGTTAGAGTATAACTTGAAAAAAATTGGATCTCTCCAGAACTTTCTTCCCTCATAGGTCAAGGGGGAAGAACACAAGTCATTGGAATTGGTAGCAAGCTACTTCAGTTAGTGAACCATCTGCCAGACCCAAGGAAAACACATTTTAATGTTCAGTTTTACAAAATTACAGCATCAGAGAGAATTGCATTTCAGTAACAGCAGTAAGCCGACGAGATTTTAAAGAGTAGAGTTAGACAGGGACGGGAGAGATAACTTAATAAATAAGAAAGCAATGGAAAAAAAACTGTCTGGTATTAACTTTAGCCCTGAGTGGGCATAGCACACACACACACACACACACACACACACACACACACACACACACATGTACCACACACATATATCGCACACACACACATGAGAGAGACAGAGACAGAAACAGAGAGTCAGAGACAAACAGTCACACACAGAGATGGGGGGCAGTCAAAGAGAATCAAAGGTTACTGTAACATTCCCAAAGACTATGATGTGTAAGATGAACAAGAGGACTAGCTTCTAGATGAAAAAGACATACGGGCTACAGAAAAGAAAGATTTCATTTTGTGGGGTAGGTGAGGAGTTTCTCCTCAAAATATGAAACTGTCTTTGTTTTTGCCTCAAGATTACTGATGAGTGTTGGCAATATTCGTTCCATTAGAGAAATGAATGTGAAAGTCTGGGATGACTGGGAGAAAGAATGCAGAGTTATAATGGGAGCATTTTTGAGCAGCCATGAATCCTGACAATAATATGATCTGACCATGAGAAGTCTACATAGGAATGATAGTCTGCTCAGGTATGCTTTCCTCTTTTTGGCCCAATAATGTTACAACACACCTCCATCACATTTCTATGACCCTGAGCTATAGCAATTGCATTTATAACCAAGTGCCCACAAGGCTGTGAATCTCTCTAAGGGTTATCTTTAATTCATTTAGGCAAAACTCAATGCCTAGCCTAAAATAGTAGCCCCCTCTCAATGCTCTCCAAGCAAATATACATTTCTTATTCCTGGTATTTTAACATATCGTATCTATATCCAAGAAGTCTTTCTCTAATAGAAAAATCTTTTCTGGAGGTAAATAGAATCTTCTCTAATATCATCCAATACATTTTCATTTTCCCTTTATTCTGTGAGTATCCAATAAATATCATTAGCAGCTTTATAAGCATCTCCAAAATTCTAGTCTAAATCAGAAAGGAAAGGGTTATTTTCCCATGGCCCAGGAAGAAGATGGTGGTAGAGAGGCATATAGGGAAAGAGGGTATTTATATCCAAATGTCTCATGTGATTCATCCATGTGAACAAGATGATGTGCTTTTCCATGTTGGTAAATGCGGAGCTTCTGGTAGAGAGGCAGAGAGGACCTGTGTAGTAAATGGTCTCAGAGTTTCCCAAACACATTCCTCCCAAAACTAACTGAGGAAGCGACTGTACACAATGTGGAATCCATGACAGAAACGTGGTAAACCACTGACTTGGAACAAACAAAGTCTCTCAAAGGCTCCTGTTGAATTTCCAAACTGCTACAGACTTCCCCAGGTTTATTTCATCTCAAAACAGTGTTTATTTTTAATGACACTTTACAAAGTGGCTGAGAACTAGTGTATTGAGAGCACGCATAGCTGTCCCAGCAATGTCAGTGATTGATGAATGGCAAGTCCAGGCCAAGAATGCTTGTGCTCTGAGGGAAATAAAGGATCTGATAGATAATTCCACACAACAGAGGTCCAGTGCTGCTGACATAGTTGTGCAAAGGGCCCATCCAGCAGTAACTACCAGATTGGAACAGAGTGTTCCATTGTGTTCCTGAGGGCTACACAGCCCTCCTGCACACTGGCTCCATGCCTGACTGCTCACGGGTAAAGTGCACTGTAGTCCCTTTTGAAGGTTCAGTACCCAAGGGAACATTTCTACCATACACAATGTCTGAATTGGTAGCTCTGGTTCTGTCCCTGGATCAATACCTCTCTGTATTAACTCAGGGGCTTCATCTTTCTTTGTCACATATGGAATTTTCTTAACCAGAATATACAATAAATGCACCTCACAAGAACCTTGACAAAAGATACTATTGTTCTAACTGCTTCAAGTTTTCCTCCAAACCAGATATCTTTTTAAAAACTTTTAATTGGTTATTTTATTTTCTTAATTTACATTTCAAATGTTATCCCCTTTCCTGGTTTCCCCTCTGAAAACCCTCTATCCCCTCCCCCTCCCCCCGCCTCCATAAGGGTACCCCCCCCCCCCCCACTCCTGCCTCACCACCCTAGCATTCCCCTACTCTGCGGCATCAAACCTCCACAGGACCATGGACCTCCTCTCCCACTGATGCCAGATGTGGTCATCCACTGATACACATGCCTTAACATAGGTCTTAGTGCCTTTCTTACCTATGGGAAACTGAATCATATGGAATTGAGTTACATGGATACGTATCATCTTCTTCAGCAGCTCATATCCGTTTCCTCTTTTTTTTT
>LR753868.1:96778-113634 GCA_902729485.2 Mus minutoides
TCAGCTATTAAAAACAAAAAATATATGAAATTCCTAGGCAAATGGATGGATCTGGAGGCCATCATCCTGAGTGAAGTAACCCAATCACAAAAGAACTCACATAACATGTACTCACTGATATGTGGATATTAGCCCAGAAACCTAGACTACCCAAGATACAATTTACTAAACACATGAAACTCAAGAAGAAGGAAGATCAGAATGTGGACATGTCACCCCTTCCTAGAATTAAGAACAAAGCATACATTGAAGGAGTTACAGAGATCATGTGTGAAGCTGAATCCAAAGGATGGACCCAATGACTGCGGCTGCCAGGGATCCATCCCACAATCAGCCACCAATCATAGACACTATAGCATATGCCAGCAAGATAGTGCTGAAAGGGTCCGGATATAGCTGTCTTGTGGGAGACTATATCAATGCCTGGCAAACATGGAGGTGGAAGCTCACAGTCAGCTATTAGATGGAACACAGGGTTCCCAAGGAAGGAGCTAGAGAAAGTACCCAAGGAGCTGAAGGGGTCTTCAACCCTATAGGTGGAAAAATAACATGAACTAACTAGTACCCCCTTAGCTCATGTCTCTAGCTGCATATATAGAAGAGGATGGCCTAGTTGTCCATCATTGGGAAGAGAGGCCCCTTGGTCATGCAGACTTTATATGCCCCAGTACAGGGGAACGCCAGTGCCAAGATGTGGGAGCGGGTGGGTAGGGGAGCAGGGCCGGGAGGGGGGAGGGTATAGGGAACTTTCTGGATAACACTTGAAATGTAAATGAAGAAATTATCTAATAAATGTTGGAAAAAAAAAAAAAGTAAATGTCCCAAAGACATGCCTACATGCCAGTCTGTAGGGGCCATTTTTCTCATTTTAGGTTCCCTTTTCTCAGATGAACTTAAATTGTGTTATGTTGACAAAAACTAACTAGCATGGATATATATTATATATTTGTTATATATATTATATCATATTATATTATATTATATTATATTATATTATATTATATTATATAGATTATATGTTACATATTTTCACTACACAAAGGGAGAATTAGGAAGAAGGACTAACACGTCCATGTTAATAAACAGAAGAGGCTGTAGTCTTAAGTCTGTATGTGATCTCCATACACACATCAGGTGGTACCACAGTGAAGATGTTATGTTTACTATAGACTTACTTAAAAAAAAAAAACATAGTTTTTGTTATCTACTCAATGTAGCATATTACTAAATAACATAGTGTTTAGCTTTATTTATTTGTAAACCCAATAGAGTACATATACTTTAAAGTCCCATTTTTGCCCTATGTTGCTCTTAAAATACCACTCCATTGTGTCCCAGAACATACCATGCACACTACAGGATAGTCCATGGCAGGTGAAAATGTAGCTTGTTTTTCTTAATTTTTCACTTTGTTTAGAACTGAAGGGAAATCCCAGAGCTTTATGCATGCTAGACAGGCAGTCTACCACCCATCCACATCCTTAGCCTAAAATTAGGTTCTTAGGCAAGGTTTCACTCTGATAAATGCTGCCTTTGGGAGGAGTGTCATACTTATTTCATATGAGACTGAGCACATTCACGGAGGTGTGGCCATAGCTATGCTCTTCTTATTATTTCTTTAGGATAAATAGCTCAAAATGAAATCTAGACAGTAAAAGCACGACCATTTTAGATGTTTTAATAAAGGAGCCAAGTGACCATGGACTGAGCCCTGTAGAATCAGGAGTCAAAATAAGCCCTTCCCTCTCTAATGGTATTTTCCAAGAATTTGCCAGCATTATTTAAAAATAATGACAAGCATGCCACACATAATTACTAATTGTGTTTTCTGAAATGTAGAGTGCAATTAATCAATGACATTTAAACAAGGAGTAATGATAAATATTCTCATCAAGCTCTAATGTGTTAACTCTGGGCTTGCTTGATTTTTGTCCATAGACTAATATTAGCTATAAACAGTGTTCTTTTCTTTCCTACTTTTTATTCTTTTACATTGTTTTCTTTTCCTGACTTACTTTACTAACCATCCTATAAAATCAGTGCTCGATAAAAGTAGTTATGGGGCTGTTTTTTAATTTCTAATCTAAAGTAGAATAAACAGTGACTTATTAATCTGATATGTCTTCACATGTATTTATAGGCACAACTCACACAATCACAGAAAGTCCTGAGTGCACAAACTATAATTATAAATTAAAAGATACTAAAAATATCCCTTAAAATATTGACATGACATGAATGTATTTGAATAAGGTTGAATCTTTATTTATGGTTTTGAGAACAGAAATTTTTAGGTGTCTTTATCAACCAGACTTGTGGAATATTTGAAAAGTACAACCAAGTTATTTATGGCAAGGACAGTGGGAAGCATGAACTATTGCTTTTGGCTGCTTCAAGTAAAAAGCTGCCTTATTTATTTTGAAGAAAAATTGGAGACACTTGAACTTTTCTTCCTATCAGTCTGTGTCTGGAGTGGACATTTCAGGGTTCTTGGGGTCCTGTTCAAAGGAATGAAGAAGCACATACAAATAGTAAAGTCGTAAGAGTCTTTGTGCAGAGGAAATGTAAAATACACTGTGGGGGCAGGGGGCAGGCAGCAAGCTCTGAACAAAGTTGCTTGAGAATATCTGATCCCTTATAGGACCTTGTCTTATGGGCAATGTACATCCTTATTTACTAACTGTGTCTTTTCCCATGTTGCTATATGCCTGTCCAATCATACATAGATGTAAAATAGGAGGTAGGTGGTTTAGTTCCATAAAAGTCACTCAGGGGACTTTGCCTTACTATGTACATACTCCAAATAAGCTCTTGTTGGATCAGTTCACTGCCTCTTGGTCTACAATGTATTTCAGCATGTATTTGGCTACAAAAGGGGATTTACTAAAATTTTTCTAAAGAACTATTGATCTAAGTGACTGATTTGCTTTGTTTCAAAAAGGGTGTGCATGCAATTCAATGCCAGGGGGTAATTGAACTCAGTAAGAGTGTTGTAGAGAAAGAATTTGTATGTAGCTCAAGTCACTGAAGGCATAGGTGACTAAGATATTCTTAGGCTTGCCTACTTTATTTCTGTCTATCAATATTTGTCTCTTGATCCTTCTACACTGCATTTAGAAACATATCCTTGAAATGCAAACACATACAAACAAACAAACATATACTACCATTTGAAATAAAAGTTGCTAATAATAATCTTAATGCATATATATATATATATATATATATATATATATATATATATATATATAAAGAATGAGTAAATAAGTTACAGAATGACTACAGAATAGTGTTTTTTAAGTTATTAAAAAGTGGAATGGCCTCTATGAGTGAATAGTAACTTTTTCTGTCTATATTGTGAAATAAAGTCATAGAGTAGAGAAGATAGCCATTGTATGATAACTTTTATGTTTAGATGGAAATGTGCTTGCTCATCATTAGAAACTTGCATAGAAGTAGAGACTAATGGTATCCATGTGACAGGCTGATAATAACTCCCTGGATTAGTTCACATCCTAACTCCCACACCCTAGAAGTGCTATCTTATTTGGAACAGGTTCTTTGCAGATGTGATTCAGAATCTTGAGGTAAGATGGTGATCCTGAATTATCTGAGTGGGCCCTACATAGAGCTAAAGGTCCTAAGAAAGAAGGGAAGGGAAGGGAAGGGAAGGGAAGGGAAGGGAAGGGAAGGGAAGGGNGGAGGGGAGGGGAGGGAACAAAGGAGGATGCAGGAGAAGACTGCTGAATAAAAAGTCACAGTTAAAAATGAACCTGGTTCCTCAAGGAGTGGAACAAAGGAGATAGTCAATCCTACTTTCGGCACATGTACTTGGAAACATATTCAAAGCTAAGGACAGGCACAAAAGCATACCTAACATTGTCTTTTCTTAGTGTACTTGATATTTAATGAAGATAGAAGGTGACTAGCCTGAGAATAATTATTCATAAGGGTGTGGTCTGAATTAGGAAAGTCTCTCATGTGTTCACACACTTAAATGCTTGCCCCTGTTGGGTCTGACTCTTGTTCCAAAAACCTCAGTAGGCTTTGAGAGTTTATAGCTTGATCCAATTTCAGTTCATTCTTTCCCTGTTGGCTTCCTGTGTGATAAAATGTAATTCACCTTCCTGCTCTGCTGTAGCTGCCTGCTGTCATGATTTCTTGACCTGAGGAGCTCCAATTGTAGAATTGTGAGCTTCTGCATGTTGTCTTGACTGTGCTATTTTCTCACAACAATGAAAAGTCATTGACACAGTCAGAATTGAGAAATGAATGCATATAGATAGTGAGATAACTCATTGCCAGAAATAATGTATCACAAATAGAAGAGAGCTTGAGTAAATTCCAGAGTCAGACTAGAACCAAAGTTATCTGGATAAATGATGATATTTATATATTTCTAAGTACAGGTCTGTAAATAGTCCATCAATATTTATATGAGCAACTACACTTCTTAGCTCAGTTCACTAGTTGACCTAAAAGCAATACTATTTCAGTGGCAATGAACACAATTACTAGCCAAATCTCTATTCGTATGTATCATTCCCTTTAAAAAGTAAGAGTGCTTATATAAAGTAGTAGGTATCACTGTAGATTTCCCCAAATCCTTGTTTGTTCCCAAACTAAAAACTTAATGTAAGATGTGAGCTATTTCCCCTTGAGTTATAGGTCATGGGAGCCCCCAATATCTCTAAAACAACCTAAACAATTGTTATCAGTTTTGGTGGCCTAGGAAAACTTGATGGTAAGATCCTGTTACTAAAAATACAGCATGATTTGGTCTCAGGACATGGAGAAATCAATCCTTATTATCCAGGAAGCTTCCTCTGTGCTGCCTAGCTTTCACAGTACTGAAAGGTACCATGCACTTTGCTAAGGAGGGTGAAGAGCATCAACAGTCTTAACCTATTGTGAATCCCATGAGCTGCCATAGTGACCAATGTGTGGCAAGTATACCCAAAGATGCAAATAATGACACAGATGTTATGGAGGCAGCCAGCAGTGTTCTGCTCAGATTCAAGGCTCTCCTCACAGAGTTGCCCCTAGTAAGTTGAGTGTGCTATGAGAAGCAGAAGGTCTCACATCAGGAATACATGGTGCTGAGTCATGCTGTGAGAGACTGTCTATGTGATGAAATTAAAGTGTAGGGAAACTACATAATATAAATATGATATAAATCATGAAGATATGACCTGTTTAAAAGATATGAAATGCTTTGACTTCTGTGGGAATGTAGTTATAAAGAAGAAACTGCCCACAGTGGCATGAGAACATTTATGTAGCTTCCTGCAGCCATTCAGCTCTACAAAACAAAGACAGACTTATCTGGATATTGTGTAGAAATTGGACCCTCATACAATCAGTTTGGCTATGGTTGCTGCCTTGCAGGGGACTACAGTACAAGTAATGCTTCCAGCACTAAGGTAATAAGGAATATTTTAAGTATAAATCTTCTTAAGAAAGACTGTCCCAAAATTAGAGGCATAGACAGACAGTCGTATTGTTCCTCTAGAATCTGTTCTTACTGCAAGAGGAGGAAAGCTCAGAGCAGCCTTAGTGAAGTTTTGGGACTTCACCTCTCCTTGCCTCCCAGGAATTATTTTTAAGACAAAATAACATTATTACAGATCTACTCAGATGTTGTTCAAAAGAAGTTTAAACTTAAGATATTTGAAAGGTCAATTAGGCTATAAAACTTATAAAGGCATTACAATCTGGCCTGCCTACTTCATATAGAGTAGAGTAGATTATACTCCATATAGAGTATAATCAATTGTTATCAATTGCAATCAATGGTAATTAAATATTAGCTGCTTATTTTAGTTATTGTAGCTCAATGTGCCCACAGCAATTGTTTGGTAAAAGAGAACATTATTGTGGAATCATCTTCCTTCATCTCCAAGTAAAGTTTTAACATCCTATTATGAAGCTGTTGTGGTGTTAGTCAAAAATTATAAAATAAAATCATGAAGATATTTTAAAAAAATACCAAAATTCTTAAAAACCTGATGAGATGACTGTTTCTTGTCTCAAACAGCAATTAAATTATTACAAAATTTTGATATTTGGTTTATTACATAGTAATCTTTGTAGGTAAAATTGATAGTCAATATACAAAGATAAGTTGTTAAAATTGCTTCTATGCATGCTTTTGTATTTCCTATAAATTTATGCATGCATCCCATAAAGAATATATCTATTGTATTTATAAACAGTCCCTCTATGGGAGAGAAATATGTTATTGAATCCCATGTTTATTCTTTTTAATTTCTTTCTGCTTCAGCACAGATAATTGAATTGTGTGCTGTAGCCAGTGTTTTGAAATCTTAAAAAAAATCAAGCAGGTGGAGACATTCATAAAGGATATTATAATAAAATAGCAGCAGATTTGAAAGATTGTTTCTTTTTTATACCAAAAAGGGGGAATCATATCCCCATACACCACAAAAATTTTAAAATATCAATGCTGAAGAACTCTCTGAGTGTAGGGAAGAGGGCATGTTTGTGTTTTTTTTTTTTCTGCAGGATGCCAAAGGAGCATGCTATCTTCCAGAGTGGTTAATGAGATATGCTGATGCTGGAACAAAGAATGATGCTGATCATGAGTTTGTATAGTGTCCTGACAATGATGATAGAGAAGTTGTATTGGACCTTCATTCCTGATCCTCCCTTTATTACATCCAACAGTATGGGAAGGCCTAGAAATTATGGTAACGGTAAACAACACTAAGTTGATGAATATACTTGCTGGAGGAAATTTCACCATCAATAAAGAAATTAATTACTAAAGATTTAGAACTAAAGCCTCCATATACTTTGTGGGAGGGATGGCTACAGGCACTTCTGCCCTAGTTTTGCAAGGAAAGAATTATAACATAAATAAAGAATTGCTGTGTCTTCACGTGGCCCTAGTTCCTCAGTTGACCTTGCTAACTCCTGACAAGTGTTTACTCCTGACAAGTGTTTGAGCTTGAATAGCCCCCCAGATATTAGAATCAAGTGAGCTGTTTTCCTCCATGCAGTGGCAGGCATCTCTTTGGTAACCTTTGTTGTGTTGTAGGAACTTTAACCCATTCTCTTCATACCACCACTGAATTATCTCAACAATTTTTGTTGGCAGTGGAAGCCTCCATTGAGTCTTTTTTTTTTTTTTTTTTTTTTTGGTTTTTCGAGACAGGGTTTCTCTGTGTAGCTCTGGCTGTCCTGGAACTTACTTTGTAGACCCAGCTGGCCTCGAACTCAGAAATCTACCTGCCTCTGCCTCCCAAGTGCTGGGATTAAAGGCGTGCGCCACCACCACCCAGCAAGTCATTAGATTCTTTACAGAGACAATTAACTTCTCTTGCACAAGTTGCCTTACAGAATGGAAGAGCACTTGATTTGACTGCTGAGAAAGGTGACACCTGTCTTTTTCTGCAAGAAGAATGTTGCTTTTTGTAAATGAATCAGGCATAGTGGAAATACGAATCCAACAGTTACATAATCTTAAGTTGGAGCTTGAGAAAACAGTTTTCAGTTGCTGCTGATAATTGGTGGAAGTCCTCTATGTACACCCTCTTGATGCCCCTCCTTGGACCTTTAATAAGCATTTTATTATTAGTAACTTTGGGGCCTTTTATTTTTAATAGAATTACTGGTTTAATAAAAAAAGCAGATTGATTCCTTGGCATTGAAACCTTTGCAAGTTTATTATCATAGACTTGATTTGGCTGACAGAGACCTTGCTGAACCTGAGGTTGACAATTCTCCTTTAGGAGCTGCATAGGATTCAGACCTGTGCATACTGGTTCTTGATAAAAATGAATACAGTATGGGCACTGTGTGGGTGCGAGACTAAGCACCACAGGGGAAGGTCTAACATGGACCATCTCTGAATTCACCGTGAGACAAATCTGGTTTGATGGAGGTTGGTATCTAATATCTCAACATTATCCTAAGGATTTCTCTAAGGCTCTGCCTCCCCTCGCCAAAAGATACCAAGAGCCATGACAGTGGGTTGTGACAGTACACATGGGAGGAATCAGGTCAATGCTCCCCCAGCTGGTTAATGCCCACTCATCCAAGGATGAGATGACTATTGACAACCCAGTTATGTAAGGCCTTATTGAAAATAATTGAAAGGGAGGAGATGCGGGAGCCATGGCCTTAGCTATGGCCTTGTGGATGTTCTCTAGCTTATATAAAAAATCCTGAGAGAACATTCGTGGTCTTAACAGTAAGAATGTTTATGAGAAAAGAGGACACCGTGACCGTTGGTTCCAGAAGCTGAAGACTGCCACCTGACCTTCAGAGAGCCCCTGGGATCTTCCCCCCTCTCTTGGAGCCTCCTCTTGCATATTCTTATATTGTCACTCCCAAATAAAGTTTACAGAGTTTGATCAGTATGATTGACTTGCTCTCATTCTTTCTCTCTCACTCTCTCTCTCTCTCTCTCTCCTGCCCTGGGTCCCCACTGATTATCCCTGCAGGTCCAGGGCAATTGTGTGAGGTACAATGTGTACTTTGAGCTTTACTAAAGTTTCTTTAATGAATGTGGCCGTTCTTGCATTTGGAGCATAGATATCCAGAATTGAGAGTCCATCTTGGTAGATTTTGCCTTTGATGAGTATGAATTACCCCTCCTTGTCTTTTTTGATAACTTTGGGTTGAAAGTCAATTTTATTCGATATTGCTAAAGGCTACTCCAGCTTGTTTCTTAGGACTGTTTGCTTGGTAAATTGTTTTCCAGCCTTTCACTCTGAGGTAGTGTCTGTCTTTTTTCATGAGGTGGGTTTCCTGTAAGCAGCAAAATGTTGGGTCCTGTTTGTGTAGCCAGTCTATTAGTCTATGACTTTTTATTGGGGAATTGAGTCCATTGATGTTAAGAGAAAAATAAAGAAAAGTAATTGTTGCTTCCTGCTATTTTTGTTGTTAAAGGTGGGATTCTCTTCTTGTTGCTGTCTTCTTTAGGTTTGTTGTAGGATTACGTTCTTGCTTTTTCAAGGGTGTAATTTCCATCCTTGTGTTAGTGTTTTCCTTTGATTCATGGAAAGGTATTGTGTGAACTTGGTTTTGTCATGGAATACTTTGTTTTCTCCATCTATGGTAATTGAGAGTTTTGTTGTGTATAGCAGCTTGGGCTGGCATTTGTGTTCTCTTAGGGTCTGCATGACATCTATCCAGGATCTTCTGGCTTTCATAGTTTCTGGGGAGAAATGTGGTGTAATTCTAATAGGCCTGCCTTTATATGTTACTTGACCTTTTTCCCTTATTGCTTTTAATATTCTGTCTTTATTTAGTGCATTTGTTGTTCTGATTATTATGTGTCGGGAGGAGTTTCTTTTCTGGTACAGTCTATTTGGAGTTCTGTAGGCTTCTTGTATGTTCATGGGCATCTCTCTCTTTAGGTTTGGAAAGTTTTCTTCTATAATTTTGTTGAAGATATTTGCTGGCCCTTTAAGTTGAAAATCTTCATTCTCATCTACCCCTATTATCCGAAGGTTTGGTCTTCTCATTGTGTCCTGAATTTCCTGGATGCTTTGAGTTAAAATCTTTTTGCATTTTGCATTTTCTTTGATTGCTGTGCCCATGTTCTCTATGGAATCTTCTGCACCTGAGATTCTCTCTTTGATCTCTTGTATTCTGTTGCTGATGCTGACATCTATGGTTCCTGATTTCTTTCCTAGGATTTCTATCTCCAGAGTTGTCTCACTTTGGGTTTTCTTTATTGTTTCTACATCCCTTTTTAGGTCTTGGATAGTTTTCTTCAATTCCATCACTTGTTTATATGTTGTGTTTTCCTGTAATTCTTTAAGGGATTTTTGTGTTTCCTCTTTAAGGACTTCTACCTGTTTAGCAGTGTTTTCCTGTGATTCTTTAAGGACTTCTACCTCTTTAGTGCTGTTCACTTGTACTTCTTTAAGTGAGTTATTACAGTCCTTCTTAAGGTCCTCTACCAGCATCATGAAATATGATTTTGAATCCAAATCTTGCTTTTCGGGTGTGTTGGGGGTATCCAGGACTGGATGAGGTGGGAGTGCTGGGTTCTGATGATGGTGAGCAATCTTGGTTTCTGTTGGTAAGATTCTTATGTTTGCCTTTCACCATTTGGTAATCCCTGGAGTTAGTTGTTATAGTTGTCTCTGGCTGGAGCCTGTTTCCCCTGTGATTCTGTTGGCTTCTGTCAGCTGTCCTGGGAGTCTTGCTCTCTTCTGAGTCTCAGTGGTCAGAGTACTCACTTCAGGCAAGCTCTTTTCTTGCAGGGAAAGTGCACAGAGGTCTGGTGTTCAGACCTGCCTCCTGGTCTTGGGGGGGGGGGGTCACAGCCCTCCTGTACGGTCTCCTCTCCTCTGGTGAGGAAGCTGCCCGGATTTCAGCTGCCAGAAATGGGGGTCTGTCCCCGAAACCTTGTGCCTCTGCCTGTCCCAGAAGCTGCAGTCCACTGCTTACCCTCTGCAGTCCTTCAAGCTGTTTTGCGCAGACTGGTCCCAGAGGGACCTGGGAGACAAGATGGCTCCCTTACCTGCTCTGGGGGTCACAGCCCACCCGGGCGGCCACCTCTCCTGTGGCAGGGAAGGTGCCCAGATTTCTGCAGCCAGAAACGGGGTTCTTTCCCAGAAGCCCTGTGCCTCTGCCTGTCCCAGAAGCAGCAGTCTGCTGCTCACCCTCTGCAGTCCTAGAGCTGTTTTGCGCAGACTGGTTCCAGAGGGACGTGGGAGACAAGATGGGTCCCTTACCTCTAGACATTTCCTTTATTTATGTTTCAAATGTTATCCCCTTCCCTGGTTTCCCCTCCAAAACCCCCCTATCCCCTCGCTGCTCACCAACCCACCAATTCCTGCTTCCTGTCCCTGGCATTCCCTATTCCCCTGTGAAGGGGCATAGAACTGTCATAGGACCAAGGGCCTCTCCTTCCATTAATGACTGACAAGGTCATCCTCTGCTACATATGCGGCTGGAGCCATTGGTCTCTCCATGTGTACTCTTTGGTTGATGATTTAGTCCCAGGGAGTCTGGTCCTTCTTAATGACCTTCCATCTTCCCAGACTTGGAAGAAAATCCCCGTTGTCCACTCTTTGAATTGAATCCACTTTTGCCCCTTTGTGAGGTGTTCTCTGACACATGCTGGTGTTTGCAATAGGAGGAGAAGGAGGAAATGGAGGAGGAGGAGGAGCACATGCTGGGTAACTGTACATCCTGTCATAATAATCTCATTAAAAGTCATAGACTGGGGCTGGAGAGATGGCTCAGCGGTTAAGAACACTAACTGCTCTTCCAGAGGTACTGAGTTCAAATCTCAGCAATCACACGGTGTCTCACAATCATCACAGAGATTGTAATGAGATAGAATACCCTCTTCTTTTGTGTCTGCAAACAGCTGCAAGTATACTTACATATAATAAATAAATAAATCTATGAAAAAAGAAGGAAGGAAGGAAGGAAGGAAGGAAGGAAGGAAGGAAGGAAGGAAGGAAGGAAGGCAGGCAGACAGGAAGGAAGGCAGGCAGACAGGAAGGAAGGCAGGCAGACAGGAAGGAAGGAAGGCAGACAGGAAGGAAGGAGGGAAGGAAGGAAGGAAGGAAGGAAGGAAGGAAGGAAGGAAGGAAGGAAGGAAGGAAGGAAGGAAGGAAGGAAGGAAGGAAGAGTGATGGTCATACACTAAGTCAAATTGAAGAACTGTACATTTCTGGTGCAGATCGTTTTCATATGTGCTTTCTCTAGGGAGACTTTTGACTCTACAACTAGGTTAATACCTAAAACCGGGCCAGCTGTCATTCTGCCATCCTCTCCAGCTATAGCAGCTCGGCCGTTTATTTCATTAGCATACTGATCCTATGGACAGAGCAATGCACAATTTTGCCATACTTTGAAAAGATGACTTCCACATCAGACTTCTTGACCACCACAGTGTTGAAATTCTCGGTGAGTACATGGAAATTCATGGACAGAGGATCTGTCTTGTTGGTAACATTGGTAGCCATATCCTTTGATGATAAGGTTTCTCACAAAGCTGAAAACTGTAGCTGAAAATAAAAATCATAATAAAATAAAATCTCACAAGAGGAAGAAGAGAGAAGAGACTGCCTCACCTACTGTGGGTCTATGCTGAGATGCTGGAGCTATAACAGCAAAGAACTGAGGACCATTTGCTCTCAATCTCTTCACCAAGGTAACTCAATTTTAAAAGTATTCAATTAAAGTTTAGAACACCTTGAAAATACCAAGTTAAAAGTAATATTGATGTTGCTGACTGAAACAGCCTCAGATTGTCTGGGATTGTGAGATGTATCCCTACTACTCCTGCTTTGCCTGGACTAAGTCATGTATCTTCTCAGGAAAGAGAATTATCATCAGGCCGTAACACTTTGTGATGGTCTGGAGTCACAGCTAATTACTACCCAGTCACACTGCTAATGCAAATGCTGGCTCACAGTCACCTGTGTGCTTTTCCTTATTGATGTGTTTACTCGGGCAGAAAATGCCAACTCCCATTGACTATATTGTCATCCCAGATGTAATCAATGACCCATTCCTTTTCTTCCCTCTCCAGGGGAGGGGTGATAACTCTCGTGTTCCCATTCCCCTTCCTAAAGTTCTGGGCACCCTTTATAGTTCACTGTTGGCCAATTTAAACACTTGGCTTACTAGCCTGCAGGACAGGCACCCTGGGAACAAGAGAAGTGCTCAAAATTAATAAACAGATGATGTCATTTCTGGGGAATAGAAATCAGCTTGCAAATAATTGTTGGAAGAGTAAAAAGACCCAAACATGGAATTCATAAAGGGATGTATATTTTAATTTTAAAACTGGAAATTACAAGTAATTCATTAAAAGATAAAAAAGGTATATTGGTTAACATAAACAACTTAGTGTATTAATAGGAAAACATTATATTTCAGGTCATTGGATCAATTGTAGGTATGAATGACGACATATTAATTTTCCATACAGGCATACAGTTAAAAGAAAATACTATATTCTTACCAGGCTCAATTCCTCACTAGTATCTCTAATCCAGAGTTTCTCTGCAGTTTCAGCATCTCCCTTTACTTTTAACATCCTTAAGTTTCTCACAAGGCTCATCTGAACTTTCTGACCTAATCGGGCCCACTTGGTCTCATTACCATCTAACCTGTAACTATCCTTTTATTTCATTAATTTCTGCATTCCATTCTATCACCTGTCATAAAGGAGCACTAGGGGGACAGCATATGATTGAAAACTATACAAGAATGTTTCCATCATCAGGAAATATGCATGTTTCTTTAGAATGAAGTTGTAGCCTGGCAGCCACACTGAGCCGAGAGTTTGCCTGGAATAGGGAATAGGTGTGAGACCTGATTATTAGATAATATGCCATAAAGAATCACCATGTGACACAAAAGTCAGGTGAGATGCTTCCTGGAGCAGAACGCTTCATACACAGGAGTAATTTACTGGATATAAAAGGATACCACTTTTCTATGGGATGGAACGGTTTTGCCTATGTACTACTGAGAAGTGCAATTTCTGGGGAAATTTTCTCAAAAGGGTAGCAGGGGCTTCATTTCCTCTCCACCCTAGCCACCAAAACAGACACTTAGACTGATAAATTCTCACTCTCAGAACCTGTTAGTAATTGTGATGATGTGAGATAATTGTTCCTAACATCCATGGTCTCCTCCCACTGCAGGATCAGAATAGCTTCTGGCACAAACAAATCTAATTTAGAGCAGGCCAAACTCTTGTGTTGTCCTTTATATCCATAATGGTAAATACAGTTGATATCCAAGTCATCAGAAGCTGATGCATTGTCATTGTGTAATGTGCTCAGTGCTGAATAATTCTGAGGCTTAGCAGGTTCAGTGGCTGATGACTTTAGCATGGCAGGAAGTGAGAGCAGGAGACACTCACTACCTCTATGCAAACCAGCCTGGTTTTGTGTGAATTTTGCTTGGAATCAACTTTCTTTTTTCCACGTTTTATTTTAAAAGACTGTTTGTAATATACATATAAATTCAGAATTTAATTATTTTCTCATTATTTCATGAGTACCTATTTTAATACAGTTGTTGACTTAAGTGCTGACAACAAAATTTGGGCAACATTAAAGGACATTAAAACTCATAAAATAAGTCTATGTTACAACTGAAGATAACTCTGAGGGAATAGAGGTGTTAGAGTTTGTAATAAGATGATACATCTATTTAATAACTAAATGAGCTTGGACAAGTTATTTTCCCTGTTTGAGCTTTGTAAAATGGGGTTTAGAGACATCAGTAAGCATTCACAAAAATCAGCAGATGAAAATACTTAATACATGTGCAGGTCAGAGTTTTATCTTTATCACAATCAACACTTTTATGGATGCTAGCATGCTCATTGAACTATGCTATTTGGTAGTCAGACACATGAAGTGTTATGTTAGTTGGTGTGGGTATATGTAGATTTTATACTTTTTCTGTTGCACATAAATGTTTTATGTGCAGGAAGACATAGATAATTTACAAAATTCAGGAAAAAATATAATTACTAAGAGAGAGGAAGATTAATCAAACCTGATCATTTCAGAAAACAGGTGAAGGTAGGTTCCAAGATTATAATAACCCTAAAGAGAAGAAAGAATTTGATGATCTCAGTAATCTCTCCTTTCCAGGAAACCTGGGTTTTGCTTGGCTCTAGGCAATACACCAGTAAGGAAGAATTAACAAGAATGCGGTTGGAGAAATGGCTCAGCATTTAAGAGCACTTGCTGTTCTTCTAAAGAACAAGGATTCTGTTTGTAATGCCTCCATTGGCTGGCTCTAAACTACCTGTAACTCTAGCTACAGAGAATTGCCTCTTTCGGTGCATATATATATATATATATATATATATATATATATATATATACTCGGGCATATGCACATATCCATAAATAAAAATAAAAATAAATCATAACAGAATATCTATCCTGAGCACTTGTTCAGCATAAAGGCACAACAGAAAACTGCTTTAGGGGAAGCTAATGGAACAGGCAAGTCAGACCTTCCTGAGAGCCCTGGGGAGACTTGGCCCAATGCTTTGGAGGCAGATCATAGGTTCCGATTCCAACTCTGCTAATAACTACTTTTGAAACCTTGGGGAGGTTATTAATCTCTCTGAACATCCGCTTCCAGAGCTCAAACTCAATAGAAAAAGTGAAAACACAATAATGCCTTTGTTATTCAATTAAATCAAATGGCACAGCTCAAATTCAAAGGCTACTGCTTAAGCATAAGTACTGGGTGCATAACAATGAGCTATTGTTAATAATGGTGTGCTTATTAATAACATTATAACCTTCTACCTCAATGGAAGCAAGAAAAACCCCAATTTCTAGCCACCAATTAATATAAAAATGAGTATTAATGCTTTCAGATTCCAGTACTAGTACATCCATACAAATTTGACTTAATTGATGATGACACTTAATTAGCCTCCATACAATAAGAAAACTAGTAGTGACAGTTTGCAAGCTTGTGGTCAGAGGTCACCAACACCACCAAGCACCACGGATGCTGTCATTCTTTGCCTTTCGTAGCCTATTGACTTTTATCCTCCTGATCACAAAATAGCCACCACCACTAACAAACATAATAATCCCTGACAGAGAGGAGGGGCGTTTTCATTGCTATCCGGTAAACAACTTGCCATTCTACTTTAAAATACAAATTCTGGCCAAGAGAACAAATGGAGGGTGTTTGCTGGGCAGGCAGGTAACAATGTCTACCATAATCTGATGATTTAAAAATGTCATGGGCGAACCAGAGCACCCGCCACCCCGCCATCTTTCCTCTGAGCCCAGCGGACGCAGCTAGGGACACCCCAGGACTTTAAGATCGCATCGGGGTTACGCGTGAGAGCAATGCAGAGGTGGTGTTGGGAGCAGTCGGTCAGCAGTTGCCCCCAGGGACAGGAACCAAGAACTCTGCCCCACCGGAGGCTGGGTCTCTCCCAGCCAGAGCACCCGCAACCCCGCCATCTTTCCTCTGAGCCCAGCGGACACAGCTAGGGACACCCCAGGACTTTAAGATCGCATCGGGGTTACGCGTGAGTGCAGTGCAGAAGTGGTGTTGGGAGCAGTGGGTCAGCAGTTGCCCCCAGGGGCAGGATCCGAGAACTCCGCCCCACCGGAGGCTGGGCCTTTCCCAGCCAGAGCACCCGCGACCCTCCCATCTTTCCTCTGAGCCCAGCAACTCCAGGACTTTAAGACCACATCAGGAGCTCAGGGCCTGGGCCTCAGGCTCTGTGCACTCTCTTAGGCTCTTTCGGGACTCCCCAAGCTATCTCTGGAAGTGAGGTGAGCAGGGGAACACAGCCTCTGTTCCGGCCCAATCTCGTGGAACTTGAGACATCAGCCAGGAGATTGATAAGGGCCCAGGGCAAAACAGCTGGTCCTTTCTGGTCTGCACCAAAGCCAGGTGTCCTCTGGCAGAGATGGCAGGAGGAAAGCGCAAGAACAGAAGCAACAGAATCCAAGGGTACTTGGCATCACCAGATCCAAACTTACCCACCACATCAAGTCCTAGATACAACAGCACACCAGAAAAGCAGGACATGGATATAAAATCACTGGTCATGATGAAGATGGAGGACTATAAGAAGGAAATACAGGAAAACAAAGATAAACAACTAGAAGCATATAAAGAGGAAAAACTTAGAGAGTTACAGGAAAAGACAGATAAACAACTAAAAGCATTTAAAGAGGAAATACTGAGAGAGTTACAGGAAAAGAATACCAAACAGGTGATGGAATGGAACAAAACCATCCAGGACCTAAAAATGGAAGTAGAAACAATTAAGAAAAACCAAAAGGAGATAACCCTGGAGATAGAAACCATAGGAAAAAAATCAGGAACCATAGATATGAGCGTCA
>LR753867.1:0-76320 GCA_902729485.2 Mus minutoides
TTTAAGGAGTGGTGATGAGTGGGACCCTAGAGAAGGGGACCTTCTTTGCTCCTTACATACAGTCATACCAAACAAGCTTCATTCACAAGCCAAGCCTATGCTCTTTCTAGTCTGTGGGTTCCATCTAGTCCTGCTCTGATATGGGCTGTTTTCTGTGGTCATGCATTTCTAACGACCTCCTCGAGGATGCTATTTAATCACTGTAACTTTTGAGGAACACAATTATAAAGAATCCAAATCTTTTCTATCAAAAGAATAATAGCATGTCCATGTGTTCTTTGTGTGGGATCAGAGGCCCCTTGGGCCCCATGTTTTATTCCCAACAACTCAGGGACTCATCCAGGATTCTAATTCCATTTGCAAAGAAGTCCAAAGTCATGGCATTGGAGAAATGTGTCTTATGGCTGGCCCCATGGTAGTGGCCCTCTAGCTGGGTATTTGATATTCCCTAGATCAATAATGACAGAAAAGTCAACAACACAAGGGCCCGTGCACAAAGGCCACCATGCAACTCTCTCCAAGCTCAAAGTAAACCAAAGTCAAAGTATTGCCTTAGTGGTTGGGACCTTCAGGGGTTGTTTGAGTGTGAATGAGGTAAACAACTGAGCAGGGTGTGAGCATGGTGCCCCCTCCACAGTTCTACAGCTCTTCAGGGGTCTCATAAGGCTTATTAGCAGGCCAGGCCTCTGGATGCAATCATGGGATTATACCAATCTACCTCGCACTGAGAGGTCCTTAAACACTGTCCTGCAAGGGAATCAGATGGAGTTGAGTGAAATGGCAGAGATGGGGTACAAAACCCTGCTCCCTAGGGACAGCGAGGAGTGGCCTGCTGAGCCGCTCAGGGATTCTTGAGTTAGGGATCAGAAAGAGGAATAATCAGGCCAAAATGAGCTCCAAGAAAGTAAAGGGATAGATTCTCCCAGACAGTCCATTAAGACTTAGGCTTAGGGGCTGGTGAGATGGCTCAGTGGTTAAGAGCGCCGACTGCTCTTCCAAAAGGTCCCTAGTTCAAATCCCAGCAACCACATGATGGCTCACAACCATCCGTAACGAAATCTGATGCCCTCTTCTGGAGTGTCTGAAGACAGCTACAGTGTACTTACATATAATAAATAAATAAATCTTAAAAAAAAAAAGACTTAGGCTTAAATAATAGAATAACTTAAAACATAGAAACAACAAGGAAACTGAAGATATTTGGATATTGTTTTATTTGGACCAAGGAACCTATCCTTATACTTCAAAGTCTCTCAGCTCTTAATTGTAAGAGTTTATCTGATCTCCCCAAAAGAAATTGACCATGCCATTTATTGGAGGGCATGGACCTGTGCTCCTCTATCCAATGAGAAGCCAGGAACTGTGACAGAGGTTCCAGAACAGACATTATCTTTTGCTTCCCACTTATCCCTGACCAGCCGCAACTTGATCCAAACAATCAAGCTGACAGGATTTGCTCGCCCACCAGCTCCTCAGGTGGACAGGTTTTAGAGGCTCCAGCCTCTCTGCCTGGACTGACTGACTTAAGACAGCAGAGGAACTGAGCCCCTCTGACTAGGCCAGAAGCTCCCCGACCCCACTCCGTCTACCCCTCCCTGTCCCAGCTAAGAAGAGAAACTGAACAATGTGAAAGAGAACTCTAAACTTTGTCCTGCCCTCTAATCCTCCAGGAGAAACTCCTGACTTTATTTCCCCACAGGGAAGTTCCCCCAAGAGAAGAAGGAACTGGGTTTGTTAATGTCTCACTAACTAGCGCTGAGGTCAGCTCTACGAGAGGTAAACTTAAGTCCTTATGAGAGGACCCTGAGGGGTGGTAGACCAGTGAGACCAGTTCTCAGGGCTCCAGCTCTATACATGCACTATTAGTGTCTATCCTGAGTACGTTGGTTTTCCTTATTGCATTCAAAGAGAAGTAGAGGTATCAGGGCTCTTTTATTAACAGCCTAAAGATATCAGTTATATTTAGTTACACTTGTTTATAACTAGAAATTTTCTCTTGGTTAACTTGGTACAAGTAGATCCTCTCATTGTATACAACCCTCTGGATTCAAATTATCTCCGGGGGGAACTACTCGTTTAGAGTTAAAAGGAGAATCCTGGGATTCAGGTTTTAAGAAGTCAGAATGTGCGTCCAGGAAGGAGTAAGCAGAAAAGCCTTCCGTTTGTACCTGAAGCCGGATTCTTTCGTTTGTTCCTGAAGCCGGATTCTTTCGTTTGTACCTGAAGCCGGATTCTTTCGTTTGTACCTGAAGCCGGATTCACCTAGTGGGGTGAAGCTTCATGTCCAAGTTAGACATGGGGCTAGCAACTGCTGCGAGGCAGAGTCAATCCTCCCTAAACCCCTTGATTTCATGGGTAAAAAGAATATTTTCTCAAGGGTTGGAGTAAAAAGGAATATAGAGGAATCCTAAAGAGCCTTCCAGTTCCTAGCACTCTATAAACCCTGGGAGAGACAGTAAGGGCAGGACACTATTCCATGTCCTTAGAACAGAGGTCAGGACTAAAACCTGTCATTGAAGGACTGATAATGATAATAGTTGGAATCATTGAGCCCTGTATGTTCACTTGTAACACTCTGTTCTCGCTGATTAAAGGCTGATGGGTCCTATCTTAGCTACTTTTCTACTACTGTGACAAAACACTAAGACCAAAGGACATGTACTCGGGCTTATAGTTTCAGAGGGTTAGAGTCCATGATGGTGGAATAAAGGAACAGCTGAGAGATGTTCCACAGACATTAGGCAGAGAGAATCCACGGGGAATGGCAAGAATCTTTGGAAAACCTAAACCTTATCCCTACTAACACACCTTGTCTAACAAGGCCACACCTCCTAATCCTTCCCAAACAGTTCCACCAACTAAAAATCAAGTATTCAAATATATAAGCCTATGCGGGCCACTCTCATTCAAACTATTACAGATCCTATAGGTTAGTCCAAAACCTTAGGACAGCAAATTCAATTATCTAGAGCAATCTGTGGTACTAACCCCCTACATTCTCATCATTAAGATTCCACATGACCATGGCAACAGGCTTAGTGTTGTAGACCTACAACATATGTCTGGGGCCTTGTCCCCCAGGCAAGAACAGTCAAGACTTCATTCCCTTAGACTGAAAAGACTCTCAGAGAAGTAGAAAGAAACACCATAGGTGGACAATTCATCCCCAGGGATTCATCAACTTCCCCAGTCTATGTGGACAAACCCTTGAAGAATCCTTCCAGTTTGGGATGACTGCTAATCAAAGGAAGTGATGCTCCCTTTTCCAGAAGTAAAATCTTGGTGTGTTCTTTGTTCTGTATAGGTGGTGTCCTTGAACACTACATTTTATTTTCAGCACTCTGAAGCCTCTGGGGTGGTGCTGGGGCTCAGAAAACAGTATTCCAAATATATGGCTTTGGGTTTGAAACTGAGAGTACTTGAAGAGGAGTTAATACCAAGAAGGTCATTCTTTACTTTTCCTTTCCTTTCTTTTCCTTTCTCTTCTCTCTTCTCCTCTCCTCTCTTCTCTCTCCTCTCTCTTTCTTTCTTTTTTTCTTTTCCCTTGAGACAGGGTTTCTATATAGCCCTGGCTTTCCTGGCACTCTATAGACCAGGATGCTTTTGAGCTCAGAGATTCACCTGCCTCTATCTCCTGAGTGCTGGGATTAATGAAATTAAAGGCATGCACCGTCACTGCCCAGAGACTACTCTTTATCTAATTAAATAGATCTCTAATCACTGGAAGGACACCACTTCCCCATTCTTTTAATTGACTTTCATTAACCCAATCAGAGTGAAATCATTTCATAAGGAAGGGCTTAGAATCGGACCTCTTATCTACAGCCCAGAGGAAGTTTGCTCTAGGCCACCCATTGTTTGTTCTCTTCATTCATTCATTCTCTCCCCTAAAAACCCAAGTACTCTCCCTTACTTTCTACAAGAGGATGGGTGCACCTCACTTATATGCATATTCATCAGCCCTGTGTTTATCAATATGGATAAATGTATGTATGTTTTGAGACAGGGTTTCACGTAACCCAGGCTAGCCTCAAACTCTCTACATATCCTAAGCTGACTTTGAACTTCTGATTCTCTTGTCTCTCTCTTCTCTTCTCTTCTCTTCTCTTCTCTTCTCTTCTCTTCTCTTCTCTTCTCTTCTCTTCTCTTCTCTTCTCTTCTCTTCCTCCCTCCCTCCCTCCCTCCCTCCCTCCCTTCCTTCCTTCCTTAGATTTATTTATTTATTTATTTATTTAATGTATATGAGTACACTTCACTGTTTCCAGACACACCAGAAGAGGGCATCAGATCTCATTATAGATGGTTGTGAGCCACTATGTGGTTGCTGGGAACTGAACTCAGGTCCTTTGGAAAAGCAGCCAGTGCTCTTAACTACTGAGCCATCTCTCCAGCCCGTCTCTATTTTCTTGGTGCTTTATGTGGTGTTAGGAATTGTTTCTGGAGCCTCATGAATGCCAGACAAGCACTTTACCATCTGAGCCATGTCCAGAGCTCCTCATATGCTTTTTCTGTTGCTAATATGACTGTTGGCAATTTGTTTTAGCAGATCCAGTCACCTGACCTTCAGAGGGAAGACTGAACTTCCTCCCTGTGGGCAAACACTACTGCAGTTCTTCTATTTTTCAAGCACCATGGGACCAAGGGGTCAGAGATTTTGTCTAAGTAATTGCTTTCTTTCAATAAGATGTATGTCTCTTTCTCAGAAGGCAAAGCTTAAAAGCGGAAGAAATAGGTACTAACTTCCATTACAAAATTTATTCCTTGACATGAATCTCTTCCAGTTTAAAGGTATCACTGGTTTGTTTTTTTTTTTAAATCACATAAAATGGAAACTACTTTGCAATCCCAACCCTGCAAGATAACCTTTTATAACATTTTGGGGTTGTGGTAGCTTTCAGCTTTAGATTCGCCAAGCTGTTATAAGCAAACAAGCTGCTAAGTGAGTGGGGAGAAGACTCCCCATCTCTGGGAACACCCCTGAGTCAGGCAGTACTTGCACCCAGCCTGTACTTTCTCCATACTCCAGATGGCCCAAAAGACAACTCATCTCCACGTGTGACTGCCCAGAAGCTGCCTGGATAGATTGACTTCTAGCACCTATGTAAATGTTTGGGCATCAACATTTGCTCCCATAGTCCAATCTGAAAAAGTAAGGCATATGCGTGTCCAAAAAGCAGAGCAGTAGAGGGTCCTGGAGCTACGGGGAGACAGCAGCCTGAGCTGAGCTGCTGTGCACTACTTCCTCCCAGGGAGAACGGGGTGGCCACACTGCTGTCCCCAGGGCCACTCTTAGGAATAAAGGAGTTACAGATTACCATGTGTGGCTCACAGTAATCCGTGAAGGTTAGCTATTATTTTTATTATTTTCTCCTTTGATGATGAGCTATTCAAACTCTTCTGCTGCCTCGTACTTGGGACTGGGACCAAGACTCTCTTTGTGGCTTCGAGATGTGGACTGTACAACTTTGGGGTGTAGCTGCCGTGTCAACTGTGTGTGTAAACGGTGGCCTACAGTTGAGCAATGCATAATCCTCAGTGTGGCTAAAGGGAGTGGGAACATAAAACAGAAACAGTCTTGAGATTCGGTACCCAAGGTCAGGATAATAGCACAATGCACTTTTGTTTTCTTTTTGGACAGGGTCTCATGTAACTCAGGCTGGCCTCAAACTTGACGTGTTGCTGAGGGTGACCCTGAATGTCTGACACTCCTGCTTCCACCTCCCAAATGCTAGGACTGCAGTCATGGGCCACCACACGCAGTTTATGGTGTACTGGAGAATCTTGTATGATAGGCAAGCACTCAACTATCTGAGTCCAATTCCCAGACTTCAAAGTACACTCTAAGCTGCCAGGTTTCCCCTTCTCCAGCTATCTTGGCATTCTATAGAATGCCCCCCTTATTGCCCTCTTTAATTTCCTACAGAAGTATAATCCTGTCAGAATTATTTCTGGTGGCCTGATGGTGGGAAGATGAGATCAGACAAAAAGGACAGGTTCTATAATGAGCCTTTAAAATTGTCACTGGCATGTCCTTATCATGCCAATGTGGGACTGATAGATGACTCCCATTTTTGGAGATAACTGTTGAATGTTCAGCTGGGAGCTGGAGTAAAAACTCACATCAGCAGCTCCCTGCGAATTTAGTCCTCCCCACACAGCATGGGTGAAAGAGTGGGATGCATCTGGCTGTGACTTAGGTGAAAGCAGAAGAAATCACGCCCCACCCACTTCTTCCAAGGGTGTTCTGTTATGTGGGCCAATAAGCAGGCTGTGGAAAATGTGACTTTTCATTTACAGTGCATGCTGCTAAGCAAGCACCCTTGGATATATGGCCTCTGGCTAGCTCAGTTCCAAGATGGGCTGCCCAGCAGCTCCAGCATCTGCGTCCGCTGAACAGAACCACATAGTCCCAGCTTCAGAGAGGAGAGCCCTGCTGCCCAGTGCCTTTGTGTTCCCAAGCCCCACTTAGCCCCCAGTTAGAATCCACATGGTGGCTTCCTACAGTCAGAGACTTTGTCCTCATCACCTTTCCCCATTGCTCAACATAGGGACAGACATGTGGGACGGGGTGAACAATGGTTAATGGCCCAGTTGCTAAGGTATGACGTCCTCTTTCCATGTGGGTTTGCTATGTTTTTCTGAACATATCTGGCTTCCTCAGAGGCTCTAGGTGGCATCCCCAGAGTCCTGCATGATGGATGCATGGTCTAGCACCGACATACTGTGAACATCTATGGAATATGGGCATGAGATTGTACAGTATTCTAAAGAGTGGACAGGGAAGACAGGCAGGTCAGGCATTGATGCTACCCTGACTGAGGATGCCTTAGGGAGGGAGGGTTTCATTGCTGTAAAGAGATGCCATGACTGTGGCAACCTTCATTTTTATTTATTTTGGCCCTTTTTAAAAATTTATACATTGATTTCATGTATGCGAACACACTGTCATTGTCTTCAGACACACCAGAAGAGGGCATTGGATCCCCATTACAGATGGTTGTGAGCCACCATGTGGTTGCTGGGAATTGAACTTAGGACCTCTGGAAAAAGCAGTCAGTGATCTTAACCTCTGAACCATCTCTCCAGCCCGTTTTTGGCCTTTTAAAAATTTTTATTTTTTTATTTTTTGAGACAGGGTTTCTCTGTGTGGCCCTGACTGTCCTGGAATTCACTCTATAGATCATGCTGGCCTCAAATTCATAGAAATCCACCTGCCTCTGCCTCCCAAGTGCTGGGATTAAAGTGGTGCACCACCACTGCCTGGCCCACAACAACTTTTATAAAAGAAAACATTTAATTGAGGCTGGCTATAGTTCAGAGACTTAGTCCATTTTCATCATGGCCAGATGCATGGCGGCACGCAGGCAGACATGGTGCTGGAGGAGCTGAGAGTTCTACTTATTGAGCATCAGGCAGCAGCCGGAGATTGCCACACTAGGCCTAGTTTGAGCAACTGAGACCTCAAAGCCTATCCCCACTTCTTCCAACAAGGCCACACCTACTGGAGCCAGGCCACACCTCCTAATATTTCGGCTCCCTATGGGCCAAGCTTTCTAACACTTGAGTCTATGGGAACCATTCCTATTCAAACCACCATAGAGGACAATGATGGGACTGTTGCTGTGTCTCCAGAACATGCTTCTGGCACCCGCACATCTGCAGTGGCTCAGACACTCAGAGACTTTGTGAAGGCTCAAGATAGACCTCAAATTTCCATGCCAGCAAACAATCTGTATTCTGTATGATGAACTAATGCAACTCACAATTAAGTCTAAGGATGTTCAGTGAGCACAGCGTGTGAAGACTAGTGGGCAGGGAAGCTCAATGGTTAGCTAGCAGTTCTGTTCTCAGAGGTGAAGCCCACCTCCTCTGCTACTGCCTTGACATTTATGATGTCTCTAACCTCTCTGAAACCCAGAGGAAAAGCAGACCATGGAGGCCAGACTTGGAATACACCCTCCACATCTTGCCTGAGGCGGTGCTCACTGGTTTTCCTCTGAACTCTGGCCTGGTGGTCTTCTGAAGAAGCAATTTCTGATGCCTTGGGAAAACAAACTCTGAGAGTAATCAATGGCACCCGCTAGGGACAGTGCATAGGGAAAGACCATGGCGAAGTATCGACAGCCATGAATCCCAGGGAAAGTACACTTTGAGCTCTTGGCTCTTGGGATCTTTGTCTCTCTTGGGTTGGCCTCTATAAGACTTTTCTACCAGGAACCTCATTTTAATTCTCTTGAAGCTCACTGACCATAGTCCAAGGTGGAAAAAGGCCCCAGGGCAGTGCGTAGAGAACATCAAACAGATTTTCTGGATCTGAAGTCTCTCCAAATTGTGGGCCGAGCAAGACAGCAGCCCTGTAAGGGCAGAGGGTCCTGGTTAGTGAGCCTGTTCCTTATGTCTTCATCCTGGGGTGTTATTTATATACCATGATCCCACTCCACAGGGAATGCTGGGATCTGGGAAGAGTGCTCCTGGGCCAGATGATGGAATAGGAGTGAGCCTGACATGCCAGGCTGTGGAAAATGTGGGCTGTTCTTTCTACTTCTTTCTCTGCTGCGTGCTCTAGGGTGTTCTTGGTTTTCAATCCATAGGTATACAGGGTCCTATGTACCATGATTGGGCCATAGGATGCTTTGCCTCAGCATGCTGTGTTTTCCTTTCAGCCCTGTGGCCTCCCTGTGGTATGATCTGTTATCGTGGTGTTCTGTGGGAGGCTTCTTTCTGGAACACATGTGTGCACATGGTGTGTATATGCAGTACTCCTGCCTTCCTCAGAAGAAGAGGCCAGGTCACTGATCTCCCGTTCTGTGTGCACCCCCAAGTTGTGGAGCTGAGTGGCCGCCTCCTCTTCCCCCCTCCTCCTCCTCCTCCTTCTTCTCTTCTTCTTCTCCTCTTCCTCCTCCTCCTTCCCCCCTCCTTCTCTCCCTCTTCCTCCTCCTCCTCTTCTTCTTCTTCTTCTTCTTCTTCTTCTTCTTCTTCTTCTTCTTCTTCTTCTTCTTCTTCTTCTTCTTCTTCTTTTTTTTTTGGTAAAAACAAGGCAAAAATTTTTTGCTTGGTATAGTCTGATTTTATGCAAATGCAAAGGATTCTGAATTAAAAGAAAGTAACAGAAGTTACAGAATGGGGCTGGTGGTGTAGCTCATGTGCTAGGGACGGTGGTAGAGCTCAGATGCTAGCATTGTATGAGCTTGCTCCCCAGCGCTGCTTACAACTGGTCCTGGAAGCACAGGTCTGTAACCCCAGCACTCGGGAGGAGGGACAGACAAGAGGAACAAAAGTTCAAGGTCACCCTAGGCTAGGAGGAGAGAATCTGAGACCAGTCTTGAGATATATGAGGCACTGTCTCTAAAAGGGGAATAGGAAAAATATAACCTTCAGTCAGAAATCATTTGTCCTGACCAGTTCTAAACTGTACTTCTGACCAGTTCTAAACTGTACATAGTAATCATTAACTTCACCAGATGGACCGCCTGCAGACCACTGGAAACAGTTAAAAGGCCATTTGAGAGATTAAAGACTCTGGAGCTGTGCTTGTGTGTAAGTGTACAGCCCCAGACCTTGTCAGCAGTAGGTGGGCAGGAAGGATGGGAATGGAGCTTGATGGCTTGAAAAGAGGGGACTAAGTGGCCAGTGGTCACAAGAGGTCAAGAGGTCACAGCTGTGGCTCAACGGGAGGCAAAAACCCCCCCAGTGATAGCAAAAGTCCAGAGCTCCCCGCATCTCCGTACAGTGGGAAGAAAGTACAGTGGCCAGCGAAGTACAGTGTTGGCCGGGCCAGGCTTTTAACACGGACCCAGGGGGTGTACGTAGTATGTCAGATGAGGCATGGGCCACTACTTCCACACCTAAGTAAGAGAAAACAGCCACCACGTGGCATATGAGATTACTTGGAGCCGGAGCTTTATGGCACTCATTCAGAGTGTCTGAAGGGCCCCAAAGATCTGACCAAAGTATAAAGAACTTACCAGAATGACAACCCCACCACCTTTGCCCCACGAATTTCTTTGGGCTAAAGAGGAGGAGGAAGAAGAGAGAACCATGTTTACCCCTTGACCCACAGGGCTCTAAGTGCCACTCCCATTATGTCTCTAGAGTACCTCTTATTTTTTGACATGGGTATTAGGCTCCTTCTCAGCAGAAATCCTTTGCAATATCAGTTTCCTAAGTAGTTTCCCCAGCCCTTAGGTGTTCTCTGTAGAGAGGTCCCAATTCAGCCAGAAAGAACATTCCAGACTCTGACTGCAAACTCTCACTATCTTCTCCAACCCCTTACCACATTTTTAAGCCTGGCAGAACACCAGAGTCTTTCAAGGAAGGTTTTTAAATTTCTATGCCTGAGGTACAGTTTGGGCACCAAGATCTTGAAAAATCTCTTCTAGTGATTTTCCTGATTAAACTGTCTTGGACTCTTTCTGGGGAATGCACGTGGCAGCTGACCACCCCTGGGCTTGACGGGGTGTCCCTTGGGAGATGGAGGAAGGCATGATGAGAAGGGGTTTAGACACAGGGTCTGGCCTTGGAGCAGTCATGAAGTGGAGCTATCCCATGCATCTTCGGATGACAGGAGCCAGGCGCTGGAGGGAAACGTGGCAGGATCTGGCGTGCACAGACCAATGGCAGGGAGTATTTTTTACAACAGCAACATCTGATCTGCCTCATTTCAGTTGCAACTAGTCATGCCTAGACTGGAGATACTAAACATATGGAACCAATTCTGCTGACTTAGACCCTTCCACAACTCACGGCAAAATGTGAACATAGACTGTTTATTTAACCAAGGGTTTTCAGGCCTTTCCCCTCTGGCAGTCTGCCAACTGCCCCAGAAAGACTTTGAAGCAATTCTTTTTAGCCACAGGCAGAAAGCCTGGTTCTCTCTCACCAAGAGGGGGTGGGGTCTGGAGTTGATTCTCTCCAAGGCCCAGAGGTGGGTTTCCAAAACCCAGGAGAGACTCTCAGCCCTCAACTTCATTTTTTCTACCCTGCTGACTCCAAACCTATACAGTACTCCAGACCACAGAAAGCTGAATTCCTCTTATTAAAAAAAAAATCTTTTAAAGAAAATAAGTATTTTCTTATAAAATGTGTCAATTCTGGAAGACTAAAACCTTAGCAAGATTAATTTGTTCTAGTCCTTTATAAGTGACAGAAAACAAAGCATCCACTTCAAAAACTTGATCAGAAAGTAGATGAACTTCAGCCGACTTTCCGTAGTAAGTATAATTAAGAACCCTGGCTATTACGTGTAAAAAAAAAACATTTGAGACAATAACAAGTACTCTGGACAAAGCTAAAGCCGTCAAAAGGAGCAAAACTGGGGAGTTGTATGGTGACTGCCAGGGACGGGGAGGGGACCTAGTGGTGTGGAGTTACAGGTTTTGATGGCTAGTCATGGGACTAACACATCTGGAACCAATAAAACCCAAGCAACAGGGCATACCTGTGAGAGTCTTTCTTTCTTTCTTTCTTTCTTTCTTTCTTTCTTTCTTTCTTTCTCTCTCTCTCTCTCTCTCTCTCTCTCTCTCTTCCTTCCTTCCTTCCTTCCTTCCTTCCTTCCTTCCTTCCTTCCTTTCTCTCTTTCAAATTTATTTATTTTATTTATATGAGTACAGTGTAGCTGTCTTCAGGCACACCAGAAGAGGGCATCAGATCTCATTACAGATGGTTGTGAGCCACCATGTGATTGCTGGGAATTGAACTCAGAACCTCTGGAAGAGTAGTCAGTGCTCTTAACCTCTGAGCCATCTCCCTAGCCCCGTGAAAGCTTTTCTTGACTGGCTTACGGGAGGGGAGAAGACCCAGCCTAAATATAGGTCATGCCTTCTAGCAGCAGTCTACACAAAAGGACACAGAAGAAAGCTTTTGCTCTTCGCCTGCTTGCCCTCACTACATACAGATATGCAGGTAAACATCCATAACATAAACAAGTCTTAAACTGGGGGCTGGAGAGATGGCTCAGCAGTTAAGAGCACTTACTGCTCTTCTGAAGGGCCTGAGTTCAAATCCTAGCAACCACATGGTGGCTCACAACCATCCATAATAATATCTCATGCCCTCTTCTGGTGTGTCTGAAGACAGCTACAGTGTACTCACATATATAAAGTAAATACATCTTTTTTTTAAAAAAACAAACAAACAAACAAAAAAACTTAAACCCAAAATAAAATGAATACTTAAAAAATATTGTTCCTTTTACATGGCGGGGCCTTCACGAGTGGGTCTGCATAGCCAGGAAGGAGAGATGGAGGGTTGACCAGAAGGAGAGGTCCCATGTGTGATGACCAAGGGCAAGGAGGAAGGTCCAGATGAGAATCTAGAGGGGCCAGGGAGTGAAGCCTCAGCCACATTGACAAACCAGCTACCACCGGCCCTGAGGAGAGCAGACATGTCTAGAACAGCCTTGGGAAGCAAAGGCTCTGTCCAGATGTTCTACCACAGCAGCCTGCTGAGCAGACACATAGAACTGGCATTCTGAGAGGGAAGACTGCCTCTAACCCACAGCTCAGCACTTTGCCTTATAAATAAGTGTCTATGTTCACTGGGAGATATACAAAAGTTGGGGGTTATCTTAATGTCATGAATATTTGCCAAAACTCATCAAGTTCCACACTTAAAATTCTGTGTATCTGGGGACACTTTCATAGCAGCCCACAACTTTCTGTAACTCCCATTTGAGGAGCTCTGACACCCTGCTCAGGCCTCTTAGAACTCCAGGCATTCATGTGTAGCCATACATACATACAGGCAAAACATCTATATACATAAAAGGATTTTAAAAATTTTTAAAAGACTTATTTATTTTATGTATGTAAGTATACTGTCACTGTCTTCAGACACACCAGAAGAGGGCATCAGATTTCATTATGAATGGTTGTGAGCCACTATGTAGTTGCTGGGATTTGAACTCAGGACCTCTGGAAGAGCAGATGGTGCTCTTAACCACTGAGCAATCTCTCTAGCAACAGGATTTAAAATTTTAAGGCTGGTTTAACCCAGCAGTTGGAAATTTTCTCTAGGAAAACCTGAGAGATAAGTAGATTGGGGCTTTCAAAAGAAAGGCTCAGCAGTTAAGAATGTATACTGCTCCTGCTGAGGACCCAAATTTGGTTCCCAGCATCCATATCTGGGGGCTTATTAATCACCTGTAACTCCAGGGAGCACTGATGCCTCTGTCCCCCACAGGCACCTGTACCCACATGCCCCTTCCAATACACAGAAACATATGTGTGACATCATGGATCGTTAAAAGAAAAATATTATTGCACAGCATTAATTCGTGTATGTGCCTGTAAGGATAAATGAATGGCTGTAAGGATAAATAAAAGATATGGCTCAGTTGGTAGAGTGCCTGACTAGTATGTAGGAGGTCCTGGGTTCTAGCTCCAGCAAGCACAGCATAAACCAGACACGGTACCATAACTCTGTGATCGCAGCACTCCAGAGCTAGAGGCTGAAGAATCAGAAGTTCAAGGTTATACTCAGCAATATAACAAGTCACAGGCCAACCTGCGCTACATAAAAGCCTCTCTAAAAATGAAACAGAAAACCAGGCATTTCCATCTAAAATGCCACTGATGAACTTGACATGAAATGAGACTAAGAAGGTTGAAACAAGTGAATAACAGTCTGCATTGCTAACCTTTGACCTCTTACACTGGGCGGTAAGGCCATGAGAAATATTACTTCCTATGCCGTACTTAGGCAAGTCTTCCGTATAAAGACTAAAGAATAGGTTAGAAAAGAAAAAAGGCAACGGCAAAAAGAAAAACGTCAGGGATATTTATTGGTTGGCCCACCTACTTAGAATCACAGCATGCTTGTGTGGTGTGGTTTAGAAAGAGGAAGCTTAGCCCTGTTATTCTTCCTGATGGTTCTAAAACCATGACAGCAACTGGCTTGAAGATCCAGTCCAGAGTTCTCACTCTGGCTTAAGACCCACCCCTTTTCTTGAATAAGCACAACTACCTTAGTCCTAAATTAATGGCCAGGTTCTTCCTACACTTCCTCCTGGAAGGTAGGAAACGGCTCCCAGCCCTTCTGCAAGTATCAGACTTTAGACATACTGGCTCTAGCATGGCCAGACAGGGCAAGTCCCACTCCCAAAGACAGAGTCCATTAGGTCCTGGGCTGCCCTGGGCAGTTAGATTTTGCAAACGTTTCATAGATGAGTTTAAAGCTCACCTTCATAGCTGGGCGGTGGTGGCGCATGCCTTTAAAATCCCAGCAATCCAGAGGCAGAGATAGGCAGATCTCGGAGTTTGAGGCCAGCCTGTTCTATAGAGTAAGCTCCAGAGCAGCCAGGGTTATAAAGGGAAAGCCTGTCTTGAAAAACAAGACAAACAACTAAAAACACACCACTTCGCCTCCTGATGATAGCCTCTGCCTCAGTCGCCTTTTTCCTTATCCTTCAGCCAAAATATGGCTTGCATTTAATTGTGCACAGCACGTTGGCTCCCCCCCCCAATGTAAAATTACAACCTAACACTAAATGAACAGATGTTTAGAATTGATGACAGTCTCCCCCCAGGCCCTGAGGCTGCTGCTGCTTTCTCTAGAGGGCATGCCCCATCCCATGTACTCTGGGAAGATTTAGGGTCCTTCCTGCTCCTCAGAACCCAAGAGCCCACACTCCCCCGCACACTTGATGGAAAGAACTCATGGTTTGTTCAGGGAAGTCTACAATTTTAATAAGATGACTTTGCACTTCAAGACTATACTATTTCTCCAGCTAAAGCTGGCGGGGCAATTTCACTGAGGGTAGGGTGGGGACCACAGGTAGCCAACATGGACGCTACCAACACTTGAAGAGCCAACTGAGTGATTGTATTTTAAGTCTGACTCAGCCCTCAGTCTCCATTTCCTCATTGCAGAATGGATACTGACCGCCGCTCACTTTCAGAATCCCAGGTAGGTCTCAGAGCTCTGGGCCAGTTTCAAGAAAGTGTTCCACCTCCTTCCCCTCCAGGTAGAAATAAGTGCTACACAGATTCTCATCTATCTGCTCTGTCTGCTGATAAATGGGCATTGCACAGTATCCTAAATATCCCTGCAAGACAAAAATCTAACCTAGGATGAGAGCCTCCATCTTGGTCTCCCAAACTGGCTTTTGTTGTTACTGTTTTAATTAGTTCTAAATCCAATGAGCTTCTTTTTAAATTTTGCTCGTAAAATTTTAGAGAACTTTAATTTCATCCACCATTTCCAAATCATGTGGACAATTGTCAAATGCTTACAGGCTGGTTTCATTTCCTGTGTACCAGAGAGGCTGAGGGACATTTACAGCAAAACTGGAACACCAGCCACCAGATACAAGCCGCAAGGAGGAATCCATGAATATTTATCACCTCCCAGAGAGTTCCTTGAGCAGTGTGAGGACAGAAAGCAACTTCAGCTAGTGTGAGCCCCGTTCTAATATTCGCCACAAAGACAGCCTGTTCTAGCTTGTGAAACTCCTCATCAAAGCCATAAAGGAGGCCGGCCTGCCGTTAGTAGCTTTAACTAGAAGCCCAGAAGGCTTAAGATAGCAAAGCAACATTTTCTCCAAAACAAACAAGGCTTTCCTTTGTGTGTCTAATGAGGTGAGAATGTGGCTAAGGCAGATCCTACCACGCTTAGGGTCCCTGGATGCTGAGGTAATTAGAGTTTGCAAGACCAAGCAGCTCCAGGGTGCCCAACCCATGGCTGAATGTGGCTGAGGGTAGCTATAAGTGCAACCCAATATAAAATTGTAAACTAACTTCAAACATTATGGGGTGTGTGTGTGTGTGTGTGTGTGTGTGTGTGTGTGTGTGTGTGTAAGACTTTATTTGATAACTCAATTACATGTTTTCTGAGTGTGAATGAATCCTACATGTGCTGTAATGTCAAAAGGTTGGATATACCTGCCAGAGAGCATTTACCTAATTGCACACCTGAGGCCCATCAGTTGTAGACAGTCCATCCAGAGGGGAGCTGGACAGGAACTAACTCTGTATGGACCACATCATGCTGGGCTAGATAGCACCTCTGAAGAGGCCAGCTGAAAAATCCTGGAATGTTCTAAGTACCAAGAGAAACATAGACATATCAAATGAATTGCCAGGAAAAAAAAAAAAGCATTGTTGGACTAATGAAATAAAATGGGAATATCTTGGGTTTGGATATAAAACTTCTTGTGTATGATCTTGATCTACATGTAGTAGTTTGAATATGCTTGACCCACAAGAAGTGGCACTGTTAGGAGGTATGGCCTTGTTGGCATAGGTGTGGCCTTGTTGTAGGAAGTGTGTCACTGTGAGGGTGGGCTTTGAGGTTTCCTAGTGCTCAAGCTCCGCTCAGTGCAGAAGAGACCCTCCTTCTGGCTGCCTGAAGGAATCCTGGATGCCTTCAGATCAAGACTTGTTAGCTCCTCCAGCACCATGTCTACCTGGATGCTGCCATGCTTCCCGCCATGATAATGGACTGAACGTCTGAAACTGTAAACCAGACCCAAATAAATGTTTGCCTTTATAAGACTTGCTTTGCTAATGGCGTCTTCTCAGCAATAACCCAAACTAAGACAGAAGTTGGTTCCTGTCTAGAGGAGCAGAAGTATAAGGATCAACCTTAAGTATCTGGAATAGCCTTTATAATTTTCCTGTACCTTCTAATTCACTAGCACCTTTAGCTACTGAAACCTCTGTACTCACTCTCTCCTGAGAGCTCAGAGAATATAAAAGGCCCATGGTGAAAATTATATTTCAACCTTGTAGAGGTAAATGCCTTTGTTTATCTCGATCCATCAATTGTGAATGGCAATGGATGAGGTGGCCTTGTATATGAAATGCTACAGTTTGGAGGGAAGTGAGGAAAATGATTTTGCTGGTTGGTTGTTCTTAGGATCTCTGGACAAGTTGTTAAAGGAATGAGATCCATGATAAACTTGACCAGCTCCAGATTCAAATAAACAATCTAGAAGTTTCTAGGTGTACCCCTGAAGAGAATCTTCATTCCAGCAGCCATAGAATTCAAGTTGCAGAAAATCAAACCAAAGCCCTCATAATAAGTGTGGGTGAATTACAGTGATTAAAGTCTCAGCCTCAGAGGGTGTCAGCAGTTAAAGTAAGGGCATTAATTGGCAAAGAATGGATCCTATAACTTGGAATGGGGATTGTGGGAGGACCCTGTTGATGCCGAGAACTTTGAACCTTTAGATTCTCAAGGGTTAATCTCACCTAAAGCAGTAGTACCCTCAACCCCACCCTTGAAATATTACCCTTTTCACCTGAAGAATATAAAGCCTTCACTATCTGATAAACCAGCAATGATTTTCTCTTAAGAAAATGCCAGGCAAGGCAATACTGGTGTTCCTCAAGGCCCATCAATAGACCCATAACCAGACTCAAGGCAAAGCAGACCCATAGCAAGGAGATAGGAAGTGTAGTCCATTAGGAAGTGCTTAATGAGTTTGCTAGTACATTCAAGCAGAAGTCTGGGGAGTATGTGTAGAAATGGATTTTAAAGGTATGGGATAATGGTGGAAGGAACATAAAATTAGATCAGGCTGAGTTTATTGATATGGAAGCTCGATTGATTAAAATAAGGTGTCAGAAGTTTGTTTGAATGGTTGGCTGAAAGGTTTATCAAAAGACAGGCTTCAGAAAAGAAGTTGGAGATCCCTGATATCCCTTGGCTTAGTGTTGATAAAGGGATTTTAAGGCTCAGGGAAATTGCACTGCTGGAGTGGGTACACTGTATAAAACCTAATCCTCCATAATGGGAAGGCTCAGAAGATATGCCCTTCACAAATCCTATAAGATGCAAACTGGTGAGAGGGGCACCAGCACATTTGAAGAGTTTTGTTGTCCCCCTCCTCTCTTTTTTGTTTTTTGTTTTTTGTTTTTCGAGACAGGGTTTCTCTTTATAACCCTGGCTGTCCTGGAACTCACTTTGTAGACCAGGCTGGCCTTGAACTCAGAAATCCACCTGCCTCTGCCTCCTGAGTGCTGGGATTAAAGGCGTGCACCACCACACTCAGCTTATTTTTCTCCTTTTCCTTGTGCCAGACCTTAGAGTTAGAGATGCTGCTGCTCAATTGAATGAATTAAATGCAATGGGTTTATTGGGCCCCGAGGTAGTGGGGCCAGGTGGCAGCACCGAATCGCCGAGGCAAGTTGATCGTAGTTATCATAAAGGGCAACATAGACAAAACACTGGACATAATGACCTAACCTGTAATGAATGGTCAGCACAGGCAGGGTGAATTTTATAATGGCATGACTGGTAGAGAGAGACCTTTGGTACGGCTAATTACTCATGGTGTTTCCCTACTGCATTTCTGTTTGATCTGTATTATCAGAAAGAGTCTCATACAAATTACAAATGTTACACTGGATCATGGCAAAAGGCAATCTCAGCCAGTGAATCAGTTTCCAGGCTTGAGCCAGTTTGCAGACCGCTTGATTGAAAGAAAGGGTGGCCAGGTTCCCCCGAGGAAGGATCTTGGTAAGACACCTAAAAGTTTTGCTGTTAGCCTTTCTCCAGTTCTTCCCTAGAGGGACCTATGACCTTTTACAAGGGTAACTGCAGAATGAGGGAACAGAAACAATCATTCTCTCTGGGGTCTCTCAGATACTGGTTCTTAACTGATACCGATTCCGGGAGACCCTAAAAAACACTGTGGCCCACCAGGAGGGGTTTATGGAGACCAGGTTATTAATGAAGTTTTAGCTAATGTCCCGATTCACAGTGGGTCCAATAGGTCCCTGGACTCACTCAGTGGCTATTTCCCCAGTTCCAGAATGTATAATTGGGATAGATATACTTAGAAGTTGGCAATTCTCATATTGGCTCCCCAACCTGTGTAGAAAAGGCTATTTTGGTTGGAAAGGCTAAAGGGAAGCCTTTAGAGTTGCCTCTGCCAAAGAAAACATTGAATCAAAAATAGTATCACATACCTGGAAGAACTACAGAAATTAGTGCCACCATCAGTGGCTTGAAAGATGCAGGGGTAGTGGTTCTCACATCTCCCTTTAACTCCCTTATCTGGCCCATGCAGAAGATAGATGGGTCATGGAGAAAGACAGCTGACTATCAAAAACTCAATCAGGTAGTAACTCCAATTGCAGCTGCTGTACCAGATGTAGTGTCCTTACTTGGGTACTAAGAGGCTCCAAGTCCACCTACACAGTGACACACTTCCTCCAAGAAGGCTACATCTATTCAAAAGAGGCCATACCTTCTAACAGTGCCACTTCCCATGGATCAAGTATATTAAAACCACCACATTACTCAAAGGCGACATCTCTGTTTTTGGCCTTTTTCTTGCCTCTGCCCCCATCTGCCCCTCTACTACTGCAAGACTTGCAGAAAATCCCTTTGACCATTGAGTCAAATGATGATAAATGAACAGGCAAGAAGGACAATAACATACTTTGGAGATAAATGTAGATTTCTTGATGAGATCATTAAGATACAGTCACCCTGCCTTTGTCACTAAGATGCTGCAACCTGAGGAGATGACCCAGATGAAGCTGTCTGGGACTTCAAGTACCCACACACTCTCTGAGCCCACCAACTGACAGAGGTCAGGGGAAGAGGACCAACAGGCTTCCATCTGCTCAAAGTTGGAAGTGAGTGTAAGGTCCCCACAAAACCAGAGCTCTTGCTTTGGTAAAGGACGTCCCACCTAGCACAAGCCAAGGGATAGATTGAAAAAACAAACAAACCACAACAAAAACTATTCCCAGTGATCAAGAACAGCCTCGCTCCATAAGTTTCTCAGGATTCTTAGTCCCTTAATGGAGCTCACGGATCAGATCAGAAAGGATCTACCCTGCCAGGATGCATCTTAAGCATTTCAGCTGCAGGCAAAAGAGCAGGCACAATAAAGGGGAACCACGGGGTACAGACTTACCTAAGGATAGGGGCTGATGAATATCCAGCGTGAGAGAGGAGAGGCTGCGTCTTCCTTTTGGCCAGCAGAGATCTCTGATAGTACCTGCCATCAAGCGAGAAGCAAGACGGCACCCAGGACCTACCTTCCTCTCTACTTCCCACAGCCCAATCTACACACAGACCCTCATATCTGCATAGAATTAACAATGCTCATTTTCTTGCTGAGGCCACCAAAGGAAAGGAAAGACCTAGATTCGGTCACTTAAAAAGCCGGAACCAGAACAAATAAAAAAACAAAACAAACCCACACCCACTCTGGCACAGAGCTACAAAAGTGGAGCCAGAATTGGACCTCATTTTTGTGCCTTCCTGTGAGGCACATGACAGGAAGCTATTCCTCTGGCAAGGCAAGCCTCTACTGCCCAAGGAAGGTAGGGGGCAGGGGTTGTTAGTGCCAGTCTCTTCTGGGAAAGCCTGCTCCTAGTTGGGTATTTTATTATTTTAAAGATTTATTTATTTCATATATGTGAGTACACTGTAGTTGTCTTCAGACACACCAGAAGAGGGAGGGCACCAGACTCCATTACAGATGCTTGTGAGCCACCATGTGGTTGCTGGGAATTGAACTCAGGACCTCTGGAAGAATAGTCAGTGCTCTTACCCGCTGAGTCATCCCTCCAGCCCTCCTAGTTGGCTTTTGCTGGCAGAATTACTAGGAAGCAAAATGCTAAAGGGCTGTAGCAAAGGACTCAGGCACCCAGAGTAACCACCCCACAGCCTCTTCACCAAATCACTGCCGGAAAGGAGGGCGGGAAAACAGGATCTAATATAGTCCAGAGGGGGCCTCAAACTTGATATGTGGCCAAGGATGATCTTGAACTTCTGACCTTCCTGCCTACACCTCAGACTTCTGGGATTATAGTTATAGGTCAGTGTGTGCGTGTGTGTGTGTGTGTGTGTGTGTATGTGTGTGTGTAATTGCAAATTTATTATTACAGAATTTCATACTTGTATATACTGTATTTTGATGATATCTACCACTCAAATCCCCTCTTTAACTCCTCCTGAATCCCCCTCCCAAGTTCACATCCTCTTTTTAATTTATATTTTACAGCTTGAGCTGAGTCTAATTGGTGCTGCAGGTATCACACGAGTGTAGGTCCATCCACTAGAAGGTGGGCAACCAAGAGCCACACCCCTAAAGAAAACTGACTCTCCCCAAGCAGCCATCACCTCCTAAAAGCTCTTCAGGTAGAGGTGAGTCCTGGTGAGCCAATCTCCATACCTGACTTATGCAGTGCTGAGCATTGTGGACAGGATATTGCGCATGCTAGACAAGCACTCTACCCAAAGGAGCTACATCTGAACCTTTTACCCTCATAGTTCAAGGTTTTATTTAGGAAGCATTCCAGTAAAGAAAAACAAAACAAAACAAAACAAAACAAAACAAAACAAAACAAAACAAAACAACTTCTACTCAATACCTTTTGTCTAGGAAAAGGAATTACCCGCCCCAAATCTGCAGGCATAAGTAAGTACCAGGGAGCACCACTGGTAATTACGGCACTAATGGCTCAGTACCAGGGAGCACCACTGGTAATTACAGCACTAATGGTTCAGTACCAGGGAGCACCACTGTAATTACAGCACTAACAGTTAAGTACCAGGGAGCACCACTGGTAATACGGCACTAACGGTTCAGTACCAGGGAGCACTACTGGTAATTACGGTACTAATGGTTCAGTACCAGGGAGCACCACTGTAATTACAGCACTAATGGTTCAGTACCAGGGAGCACCACTGGTAATTACGGCACTAATGGTTCAGTACCAGGGAGCACCACTGGTAATTACGCACTAATGGTTCAGAACCAGGGAGCACCACCGTAATTACAATACTAACGGTTCAGTATTTACAGTGTGCTGATTACTCATCTCATCTTTCCAGGATGTCTCAGGTCACTTTTCTGTGGCTGTGATAAGAGGCTGACCAGATTCAACTTGGGAAAGAAAGGGTTTATTTGGCTTGCAGGTAAAGTTAATCAGATCATCAGTGGAAACCAAGACAAGAACCTGATGGCAGGAATTGCAGTCGAAGTCAAGGATGAGTGCTGTTTATTGGCCTGTTCCCATGGCTTGCTCAGCAACTTTCTTATACAGCCCAGGACCACCTAGCCAGTAATGGCTCCATCCACAGTGGCCTGGGCCCTTCTTCATTGTTGAGAAACCTTGCTATTAAAGTGGTCTACCATGACCAGACAGTTCCCTGAGCTCAGCCCCAAATGGGGGACTCCCTTTTCTAGCCGGGCTTCCTCTTCTCCACTTGACCTTATCTGAGGAGCCCGACCCCCACATCCTCTACCTGAGGAATGTTAATTAGTCTTTGGTGAAATTACAGGTTTCATCAAATTACTCCCTTTCTCTCAATAAGAACCTGCCCAGCGAGCTCCTGGGATGCCTCTCAATGCAAAGGAAGCATTCCCAGTACCTTAAGCCCAGCCAATGCACACTCACCCTGAAATCCTTTCCCACTCTCCAAGGTTCATAGAGCCCTGGTTCACCTCAAATAAAGAACACAAGCTGTGTCACTGAATCTAAAAGAGAAGCCACCCCACCACCACCTCCTCCCAGGCATTCAAAGCAGGACCAAGATCCTGTTGGCATGTCCCCCAGGGAGGAGGTGGAACTTGGAACCACACTTCATCAATTAGCAATTAAGAAAAGACCCCAATAGATATACCCATAGGCCAATGTTCTGGGACTGAGCATCCTTCATCCTAGATATGTTTAGGTTGTGTCAAGTTGACAAAAACTTACTCTAACACAATAGTTCTATGAAAGTGTCCCGCTGTACCAAAAATAGTCTAGGGGTTCTAAGACATAGCCACCTCCCCAAGGCCCATAGAGTTCAGCCCTGTATCTCCTCCATATATATGAGGTCCAACCCAGAGCCATGTGTTTTGAGTTACGATGAAACTAAGGATCTTATCCAAATCAACTTTGGGGACTGGGGAGATGGCTTGGTGGTTAAGGGTGTGCACCACTCTTGCAGAGGACCAGAGCCTGTTGCCAGCACTCTCTTTAGTGGTCTCCAACTTCCTGAAAATCCAATTTCAGGGGCTCAGACACTCTCTTCTGGCCTCCTTCAGTACTGGGCATGCATAGGTGCACATACATGCATGCAGACAAAACACTCATAGACAAGAAACAAAAATTTTAAAAGCTGTTTAGTGCTAGGAAGGTGACACAGAGGTGGCCAGAGCAGCAGCAACCATGGGGAAATGACTAGAAATGAGTCAAGGGGAGAGGGGGTGGGGTGGGGGAGGGAGTGGGGGAGGGGTGGGGGTGGGAGAGGCTCTGTGAGGATTTACAGGACCTGGAAATCTGGCAAGGAACAGGAAGCCATTGGAGGATGTTTCACTTGGGGACTACACAATTGGGTCTGTTATGAAAGCCCACATCTGTCTGTCGTGTGGGGAGTGGCTGGGGTACATGAGTGTTCAATGTCCCAACTCATCTTTCCTACCTGGCAATCTGTTGTGACCACTAGCCCGCCTTCCAGAACTATCTAGAGATTCTTTCAAAAAGGCTTAAAAACCTAATTTTGGGCTGGTGAGATGGCTCAGCGGGTAAGAGCACCCGACTGCTCTTCCAAAGGTCTTAAGTTCAAATCCCAGCAACAGCATGGTGGCTCACAACCATCTGTAACGAGATCTGACTCCCTCTTCTGGAGTGTCTGAAGACAGCTACAGTGTACTTACATATAATAAATAAATAAATAAATAATAAATAAATAAATCTTTAAAAAAAAACCCAAAAAACCAAAAACCTAATTTTGAGCTGGAGAGATGGCTCAGTGGTTAAGAGAACTGACTGTTTTCCAGAGGACCCAAGTTCAATTCCCAGCACAGCTCAGAACTCCCTGTAACTCTGATTTCAGGGACCCAGTGCCCTCTGGTAGTCTCCTTGGGAACTATGCATGCACATGATACACAGACACATACAAGCAAAACACCCATACAGATAAAATAAAACTTTTAAAAAAGTAGAGCACAATTTTGTTAATTTAAAAATGGTTATATCATGCTCACTATCTTAAAGAACAAAATTCATTCATTTATTCAAATGAACCCTACTTACTTCCAAAAAGCAAGAGGGGTCAGTCACTTAAGAGTTCTTGGAAAAATGTTTATAATGGGCCGGGCGTGGTGGCGCACGCCTTTAATCCCAGCACTCAGGAGGCAGAGGCAGGCGGATTTCTGAGTTCGAGGCCAGCCTGGTCTACAAAGTGAGTTCCAGGACAGCCAGGGCTATACAGAGAAACCCTGTCTCAAAAAACCAAAAAAAAAAAAAAATGTTTATAATAAGTTGGAATATCTGTTTTCAGTGTCAATTTAAGAAATTGACCATTTTAAAAGCTGGGTTTAAAAAAAAAAAAAGAATAAAAGCTGGGTTTGCTCTCAGACTAAGTCACCAGACTGGCTTCACTTTTATGTACTTTCAAACTTCTCCTTCATCTTTTTCCCTATCTGACCCTCCCTAGGGACACCAACTGCCCCTTATACAGCTCAGTCGCCTCCCTTCTCCCCTCCCCCACTCTGTGCTCCAAATCAGGGGCCAAGCAGAGAGGAAAGACTGGGACTCCTGAAACACATTCTCAGCAGCTCCAATTCAGGTAGAAGAAAAATCGAGAAACTTTCATTCTTTCTCAGAGTGCATTTTAAGCCTTTCTATGATTGTCTAACTAAGTCTGTCAGCTACAGAACTTCATCACACGTTTTTCAAAACTTAGAAAATAAAGCATAACTGGGCAGTGCCTTTAATCCCAGCACTTGGGAGGCAGATGCAGGCAGATTTCTGAGTTTGAGGCCAGCCTGGTCTACAGAGTGAGTTCCAGGACAGCCAGAGCTACACAGAGAAACCCTGTCTTGAAACAAACAAACAAACAAAACAAGAAGAAAGAAAGAAAATAAAGCATAGATTTTTAAAATATCAAACAAAACTTTGTTTCCTATCACTCTTCCCTGGTTATCACAGTCACAGCCTCCAAAACGGCGTATGGCCTGCCAGCACTAGTAGCAAAAGTACACCCGACTTGCAGCGGATTATTAAGGATAGTCCTGGCAGAAAGGCTGAGGAATTTTTGAGGGTTTAGTAATGAAGAACAGCGTGGTCTCAGTTCTTTGCTCGTTTTTGGCTGTTGATGTTTGTTGCAAATTGACATGTTGCCTCAAACTACAAATTGCTTATGTAATTGAATGTGCAAGGAAAGAATTGTTTAAAAAAAAAAAAGCTCATTTGAGCAAATGAACTTTGAGAGGAAAAACGAGGTTTGTAGCTAGACCATAAACCAAACTTTCTGGGTAGTCTTAAAAGACAAACTTTAGTCTACCAGATTCAAGATCAAAGAGACAAAACTACATTCCGAATAGAAACAGATCTTTTAGGGCAGGAGCAATACCAAAACGTGCTTGCTTCTAGTAGTCTTCCAACCCCTCCCGCGTCTATTTCTTTTTGGAAAAGCCTTGTTTGTTTTTCCCCTAGCTTCTTCACAAAGTGCCTCAGTGTCATCTGTTGGAGGAACCTGCCATACTTGTTTGCTCTAATCAATCCAGCATGTCAAATTGAACCGCTTGTGAGAGCACTTGTGGTCTGAGGTGAATGTAGATGCTACCCAAACAAAAAAGATTCCGCTCCACAGTAATAATGCTTTTTGCAGGCTTCTTATACTCACAGGCAGGGTGTCCCTACAAAGGAGGGCCAGCACAATGTTCATCAGAGCCCAGGGGAGAAGCCAGAACTGGTCTTTCCCTGGCAGGGCACCTAGCCCCCGTGCAACGCCACGCGCGAACGGCAGCTACTTACTGGTTTACGGAGTGGAACTACCTTGGAATCCTCGGTCTAAGACTCACAGAAACCCCACCAAAGCTCGGCAAGGCTAAACAGTGTTGAGGGTAAAGTTCTTGGTGCACGCCACGCCAGACCTGAGCTGCATTTCTTACAGGCTCAAACTTGGGGTGCTTTCAGAGCGCCCCACCAGGCTAGGTCCTTCTCTGTGGTAACTCTTCTACTAAGACGTGCACCCCAGGACCCGGCAAGGGATCCCCCATAACCCTCTACGGCTCACTGGAATGAGCAGCAGCTCCCGGAGACCCTGCAGCCCGCACTCACCTCCACTCCAGAGCGCAGGTAGCAGCAGCAGCTCCAGCAGCAGTGGGGCCAGAACCATCGCGGGGCCACGGATCTGGCAGTTCTCTCCGGACAGATGCAAGTACCCACCAACGTCCCAAACTCGCCGGTCGCCGAGCGCGCGTGCGAAGCGCTGCAATCCCGGCTGCCTGGGCAGCAGGCGCCGGAGTGGCAGCGCAGAGTTGGGGATCGCGGAGTCCTAAGTTAGAAGAGGCGGGCCCCGGACTCAGGCCTGGGAGGGGCCAGCAGGTTGGAGTGGACAGGGGCGGGAAGGGGGAAGGGCAAAGAAAGCAGAGAGGGAGGGAACTGGAGGAGGGGGCGGGAAGGGGAGGATCCAAGGCCAAGCCCTAGGGAGGGTGGAGGGGCGGGGCAGAATGGAACTTGGGTCAACTCCAGCAGGTTAGCCCCTGGCTTGAGTGTGTAGGAAGACTGGAAGGGAGGTGCTGGAGGAGATGGAACAGAGCTAAGGAGGGCCACCATCTTGAGCTAAAAGGACCGAGAGACGGAGAAGGAAGGGGAGGGGGCTAAGAAAGAGAATAATCGGGAAGAGGGTCTCTGGCTACTCGGTTACATCAGAGGAATCTCACTCCGTATGGGTAGGTAGGAGGGCTTGGAAAGGGTAGAGGCAGAATTTAGTGGAGAGCGCCAGATGCAACTCCAAGACCTTTGAGAGTTAGTGGGTCCAGCTGCTTTGGAGGGGCAGCGATTCTGCAGTTCAGGTTCTACTGGCATAAGAAGTCCTAGCAGCTGCATTCCAGAAGCTGTGGCCACCGTGGCAGCACACCCTGCTTGCCTGGTCCTCCCCCTGGCTACTGAAACGGAGTGCAAGAGCGGACCCTGGCGTCAAGATCTTGCAACCTCCACCCCAGAGGCTAGCTCGGAGAGAACTAAGCCGAATCCAATAAAGAGAGAGTTTGAAACCGGTATGGAAGAAAGTGCTGTAGCAGGAAAGGGTGGGAGGCTCAAACAGTGATATCAGATTGTGAATCTCAAAGAAACGGAAGGCGTATGAGGCTTTCTTAAAGGAAATAAATGATTTGTTTTCTTTGGAGATACGATCACATTAGGGCCTAGAGTAAACTGCCCTGATAAATTTAAAGTATTTATTACTGAAACTGAGGACAGACCCATAAGCACTGTGATACAATCAGCTCCTTGCATCTCCAGCCCTGCGGGAGGACATCAAACCAGAAGCGCAGTATTAAACAGACCCTTGATTGGTGCTTGGATGGTGCCATTCCTGGGTAGGTCATCCAGGGATGTATAAGAAAGCAAACTGAGCCAGTCAGGCGAGCAAGCCAGTAAGCAGAGTTCCTCTATGGTCTCTCCTTAAGTTCTGGCCTCCAGGTTCCTGCCTTGAATTCCTGTTCTGATGCATTACAATTGTAAGCTGAAATAAATTCCTTTCTCCCCAAGTAGCTTTTGGTCACCACAACAATAGAAATCTACCTAGGACAGACAGGGTCTTGCTATGCTACCCAGGCTGGACTTGAATTCCTGGTTGTGCAAACATTCCAGCCTTCTTAGTAGCTAGAACTGCATGTGTGTGCCACTATGGCTTGCTTAAATCTCACTTTTTTTTTTTTCCTTTTAAAGGCTTCCAGCCTTCTTAGTAGCTAGAACTGCATGTGTGTGCCACTATGGCTTGCTTAAATCTCACTTTTTTTTTCCTTTTAAAGGCAAGGTCTAGCTATTTAGCCCTAGCTGGCATGGAATTCACTATGCAAACCAGACTGGCCTCAAACTCACAGAGATCTATCTGCTCTGACTTCCATGTGCTAGATAGAATTAAAGGTGTGTGCTACCGTGTTCAGCACAAATGTGACTTTTTTTTCTTTCTGGTTAATTTCTTTAGTTTTATGTGTATGGGTGTTTTGATTGCATGCGTGTGTATGCTGGGGTAGCCTTGAAGGTCTGAAGAGGTTGTTGGATCTCCTGGAATGTAGTTGTAGATACTTGTGAGCCACCAGTTGGGTACTGTGAATTTAACATTGGTCCACTGCAAGAGCAACAAGTGTTCTTAAGCTTTGAGCCAACTTTCCAGCCTCAAATCTGTCTGTTAATGGGGCCTCCCTTGTATAGTACCATTTTATAGGCTACCACCAATGCAGTAGAAATGAAGCACTGACCATTTTATTAGAGTCATAGATTTGGACAGAGAAAATGGATTATCTTTTCTCTGTGGCCTCTGTCTATGACCATTGAATAACTAGCACCTGGAGTGACCCGAGTGGGAAAGGACCTGAGAGTCTGTGGCCTGGCTTTGCACATCTGAAATATTGGAACACAGCCATCACGGGCAATATTATCTCTGTGGTTTTGTGCTGAAGTGGCAGAGCAGAGTAGTCATAACAGAGATTATATGGTTCACAAAGCCATATAATCCAGCCCTTTACATAGCTGGCCAAGCCCTGGATTAAAGGTTAGTTCATTTACATAGCTGCTGCCTGCACTGGCATGATTTGGAGACAAGGACTTTGGACCAAAGGATCTAGACAAGCTTAGAGGAAGTCTGGCATGGGAGCTCAGAGCTCCAAGAGTGAACAAGCCAGTGAGCACGGTAAACCACTGCTGTGTGGTGCTGAGTGACTTAGCCTAGTCAAGTGGCTCTCAGGGTGAAAGCAATGTCAAGCCACACTTGATGCCGCACACCATAAACTCTTCATGAGAGATGTATCAAAGAGCTTGCAGTTATGTTTGCAAACCTCCACAAACATGCAAACAGAGCTAAAATGTAGAAGCTGCATGCCCACCTGTAGTATTACTTACTATATATCCCAATGAAATTGTAATTTTATCACTGCATTTCTTTTTTTTTTTCCCAAGACAGGGTTTTTCTGTAGAGCCCAGGCTGTCCTAGAACTCACTTTGTAGACCAGGCTGCCCTCGAACTCAGAAATCTGCTTGCCTCTGCCTTCCAAGTGCTAGGATCAAAGGTGTGCGCCACCACCACCTGGCTTATCACTGCATTTCTTGTTACCAAACTATGTGAAGAGAAATGTGAGACAAAATAGAATCAGACTCTATTCTCTATATCTATTTCCATGTTTGTAGAATGCCCAGTGGACAGCATTCATACAATTTCAGCAGGGCAACAATGACCTGGAACCCATGTCTCAATGATACTCTGTAGCCCAGAGCCTGAGATCTACTGTTGTTTTTTTCATTGTTATTGTTTGTTTTGTTTTGTTTTGATTTTTCAAGAAAGCATTTTTTTCTGTGCAGATCTGGCTGTCCTGGGCCTGGCTCTGTAGACCAGGCTGGCCTCGAACTCAAGAGATCCACCTGTCCCCGCCTCCCAAGGATTAAAGGCATGCATCATCACCGAACAGCTAGATCTACTGTTTATTAACTAACTGAAGGAGAGATTATCCAGGGCCTGTAGCATTGCTTATTCAGGGCTAGAGGGGATAACTTCTATTGATTCAAGTATAGCTGCCTATAATAAAGTGTGAGCATAATCTATTAGCTGTGTTTAATTCATCAGTGACAAGGCTGAAGACTTGCAATCAAAGGCCACAATTGTGCCAGACCATTCATGAAGGGTTAAGACATCCTTCAATGAATGACGCTTCTCCCCTTCTTTGAGATAGGCTCTCCTGCATCTTACGATCCATTCAAGTTTGCTTTATAGTTGAGGATGACCTTGAACCTCAGGTCCTTGTGCCGCACTTCTCTAGTGCTGGGATTATGGATGTGTGCCACTCTACCTGGCTTTGTGTGGAGCTGAGGATCAATCCCAGGGCTTGTTGTGCTTGTTTAGCCCCAGCCCCAGGACGTCACTCTAACCCGGAACCTGCTCTGTAGCCTCCTAACCGCTGCCTCTTGCTCTTTTCAGCATTGTTCTTAGTCGGGACCTATAATTTACTCCTGCCTGTTCCACTAGCGCACCCTTCCCGAGTAGTGCACCCCCATCCGCTATTCTCCCTTATCCACTGTGACCCCACAGTTCGGGCTATCAGCACTGACTGAAATCTAGACATCAGATTGACCCCAGGATACTCTGCAAATGACCTTGTGGCATGAAATGACCTTAATCTACTTTCAGTGCTAGAGAGCCATTTGTCCATTACATAAATGGACTATTATCTTTAATGTCAGGTATGAACAGATGCGTAGGAAGTGTTCCTGAGATAATACACAGACCCTCCAGCAGGGAGCTTTTATCTCATGGAATCTAATGCCAGTTGAGGCCTGGATCATGCTGGCTTTCACCCATCTAGAACCCACACTACAGTCCTGCATCTAAGTGTTTCTTTGGTGAATCACACCACCCACACTCATATTCCTGCTGTCATTGAGTGGGAGGTAGAATTCTCCTTGATACCTTAAGAGCATCCACTGTCCTTCTCCAAAGTTTCTGACTTTATCTTTTGGGTCAAGGGCTGGAGAAATGGCTTAAGATTAAGAGCACTGTGTGTTCTTCCAGAGGTTCTAAGTTTAATGTTCAGCAACCACATAGTGGCTCACAACCATCTGATCTGATGCCCTCTTCTGGTATGTAGGTGTACCTGCAGATAGAGCACTCATACATAAAATAAATAAATAAATAAAACTTTTTAAAAATTATTTTAAAAATTTGGGGTCAAGAGATGATTCCAGGGGGATAAAAGGATAACAGAAAGTGACTATGATGAAAATATATTCTGTAAATGTGTAATGTGTTCATAATAAACCCATTATTGTATATAATTTTTTAAAAGATTTGTTTATTGGGGGCTGGTGAGATGGCTCAGCAGGTTAGAGCACCCGACTGCTCTTCCGAAGGTGATGAGTTCAAATCCCAGCAACCATATGGTGGCTTACAACCACCCGTAACAAGATCTGACGCCCTCCTCTGGTGCGTCTGAAGTCAGCTACAGTGTACTTATGAAGAATAATAAGAAATGAATCCTTGGACCGGAGAGACCAACCGGAGCAAGCAAGGCTGTCCGGAGCGAGCGGAGCCAAACGGGCTGGAGCGAGTGGGGCCGAACGGGGACGGCCGGAATGAGCGGGGCCAACGGGAGCAAGTGGAGCCGATCAGAGCGAGCGGGGCTGGCTAGAACAAGCGGGGGCTGTACGGGGGCGGCCGGGAGCGAGTCGGGCTGGCTGGAGCGAGCGGGGCTCGAGCGGAGCGAGCTGGGTTGAACGGAACAAGGGAGAAAGAAAGAAAGAAAGAAAGAAAGAAAGAAAGAAAGAAAGAAAGAAAGAGATTTGTTTATTATTATATCTAAGTACACTGTAGCTGTCTTCAGATGCACCAGAAGAAGGTGTCAGATCTCATTACGGATGGTTGTGAGCCACCAATGTGGTTGCTGGGATTTGAACTCTGGACCTTTGGAAGAGCAGTCAGTGCTCTTAAACACTGAGCCATCTCTCCAGCCCTGTATATAATTAATATATGCTATTGACACACTAGACAATTAATTAATTATTAATAAGACTCCATCAGCTCTGATTGCTACATTTGTCTAGGTCTCTCCTCGGCCATAGAAAGTTTAATTCCATGCACTATAGCTACTTCTTTCACTTTACCTGTGACATCACTCTTGGTGATTTCGTGGTTTTTTTTTTTTTTTTTTTTTTTGGTTTTTTTAGACAGGGTTTCTTTGTGTAGCCCTGGCTGTTCTGGAACTCACTTTGTAGATCAGGCTGGCCTACGAACTCAGAAATCTGCCTGCCTCTGCCTCCCGAATGCTGGGATTAAAGGCGTGTGCCACCATGCCTGGCTGGTACTGTCTTCGTTAGGGTTACTATGGCTGCGATGAGGCACTGTGACTAAAGCAACTTGGGTAGGGGAGGGTTTATTTGACTTACATTTCCATATCACTGTTCACCATCGAAGGATGTCAGGATAGGAACTCAAACTGAGCAGGAACCTGGAGGCAGGAGCTGATGCAGACGCAGATGCCATGGAGGGTGCTGCTTACTGACTGGCTCTCTTGACTTGCTCAGCCTGCTCTCTTATAGAACCAAGAAAGCATTGCCAGCCCAGGGATGGCATTACCTGTCACAGGCTGGGCCTCATCAATCCCTCATAAAGAAAATGCTGCGGGGGGGGGGGGGGGGGGGGGGGGGGGGGGGGCTGGTGAGATGGCTCAGCGGGTAAGAGCACCCGACTGCTCTTCTGAAGGTGATAAGTTCAAGTCCCAGCAACCACATGGTGGCTCACAACCATCCGTAACGAGATCTGGCTCCCTCTTCTGGAGTGTCTGAAGACAGCTACAGTGTACTCACATATAATAAAATAAAAAATAAAATAAATCTTTAAAAAAAAAAAGAAAAAAAAGAAAATGCTGCATGTGCTTGACTACAGTCTGATCTTATGGAGGGATTTTTCTCAGTTGAGGTCCTCTCCCCTCAGATGACAATCGCTCCTGTCAAGTTGACGTGAAACTAGTCAGCACAGGAACTGAAGCGAACACAAGTGAAGTTGCAGTTGTGTAACTGTTAAGTAGATATTAAAGAAGGTTTAATCTTTAACATCTCATTGGTTCCTTTGGGAAGCTGTGGACTATTACCTGCTTAATTTCAGGTATCAGCCATGGGTACAAAGCACCGCTGAGACAATGCATACAGCTCCTCCAGCAGGGAGCTTCTACCTCATGGAGCCTAGAGCCAGTTAAGGCCTGGACCACTCTGCTCTGGTTGAGGCCTGGACTTCTCTGGCTCTCCTCTACCCAGAACTCACACTCTAGTCCTTTAGTAGCTGCATCCGGGGTTTTCTTTCTCTGACTCATACCACCCATGCTCACATTTCTGCCTGTCTATCAGCAAAGGAGTAACAAAAGAATGTGCGCCATAATCAAAGGTTATCTAGGGTAAGAGATTGAGAGAGGTGAGGTGCCTTCTGTAAAGAACTGACCAGATACACCCTTTCTTGAATCACTGTTAGATACAAGGCATATTTGAACCCAGGAATCCTAACACAGAGGCTCATCCGGATCTTTCCATTTACTGCCTCCCCAGGCATTTCCCTCAGGCAAAGTCGGCCTCAACCACAGAGTCCAGGTGCAAATCATCTCTCTCACTGTTTCCAATTAATGATGCAGACAAGCTGGTACAGCTCTCCCCAATCTTCCTCAGACCTATGATTAAAAAGCAACATTATAAATGAGTGTGCTTCATGCCCCTTGGCTGGGGCTCAGTGCCATACAGGGGCTTTAGCAAAGCTGCTGAGGCTAATTCCAGGCCTGCTGGAAGGAATCCGCCCAGCGCAGCGGCTCCTGCAGTTGTTGAAAGTCAACTAGCACAAGTAAAGGGCTGAGTTCAGATCAGCGAACACGATAATGCGACAAAGGTTTTTTATTTTTTATTTTTTTGGTTTTTCAAGACAGGGTTTCTCTGTATAGCCCTGGCTGTCCTGGAACTCACTTTGTAGACCAGGCTGGCCTGGAACTCAGAAATCCACCTGCCTCTGCCTCCCGAGTGCTGGGATTAAAGGCGTGTGCCACCATGCCCAGCTGGTATTTTCTTTTGTAGATAATTGACCTCCCAATTCCCACCTCTGCACGATAATCCATCCGATAGGCTGAAAAGCTTACTAGTAGTAACCCTCCCAGCCCCATCCTATTAGAAATGATATGGTATCAGGGAAAGCTGTGTTTACTGTACGGAACAACATAGGCATGAAATTGTTAATATGTATAGTTTCTTGGGAAACTCGATGTTGTGGATATAAAAAGAACCCTTTTAGTTATTTATTTTAGATTTAATCATTTGTTTTGATTTGTGTGTGTGTGTGTGTGTGTGTGTCTATCTATAAAACAGAGTCTCACATAGCCCAGGCTAACCTCAAACTCACTAGGCAATGCTGACAATGACCTTAAACTTTGAATCCTCCTGCTTCTGCTCCCTAAAAGCTGTGGTTACAGGTGTGCCCCACCATGCCTCCCCCATATGAGAGTCCTTCTGGTGTCCTAGGAAGAGCATGAGAAATGCAAGTGCCTGAGCATTACAGTTTGCTCTTGCAAAATGAGGTGGGTGTGGTACAATTTCATGAAACTGGAAGCAAAGTGAAAATTCCCTTGTCCAGCGATGTAAGTAATCTGTCACCCAGCTAAATGTGGAGGGGAGGGCCAGTGCAATGGCCCAGCAGTTGAGAGTATATGCTGCTTGTGACCTGAGTCTGGTTCCTAGCACCCACTTCACAAGCATCTGTGACTGCATCTCTAGGACACCCTTGATACCCTCCTTCGTCTGGCCTGATGCATCTGTTCTCCCTCACACATATCCCATCCCTGTACACATAGTTAACAAACACCTCAGAGGAAACAAAAGAGAGAAAGAGTCAAGCAAACGAAGGAACAAAGAAGGAAAGAAAGAAAAAGAAAGAGAAAGAAAGAGAGAAAGATGTATTATGCAATGTGATACTTCATTAAATACAGCTGTACAGCAATAGGCCAAGTTTTTGCAACTGTTGGTGTGTTCTGACTGCATCATATATCATACTTCATAGCATGTGCTAAAAACCAGACTGGAAATACTAGGCTGTGAAATCTGTGTGTGGTGATGGGGTTGGTGCTGTTAGTGTTTTTAAAAGTCTCATATTGGGGGCTGGAGAGATGGCTCAGTGGTTAAGAGCACTGACTGCTGCTCTTCCAGAGGTCCTGAGTTCAATTCCCATTGGTTCACAACCATCTGTAATGGGATCCAGTGCCCTCTTTCTGGTGTGTCTGAAGACAGCTACAGTGTACTCATATACAATAAATAAATAAATACATCTTTAACAGTCTCAGATGAAAGGCTTTGGGGGTGGCTCAGTTGGTTAAAATGCTTGTTGTACAAGCATGAAGACCCAGGTTTGAGCCTCAGCACCCATGTAAAAAGTCAGGTGTGGTGGCTCATGCTTGTAATCCCAGCCCAGGAACACAGAGACAGGAAGATCATAGAGATTAATGGCCAGCCAGCCTAGCCTAACCAGCCATCCCCAAGTCCTAAAGAGAGCCTGTCTCAACACACAATATGAATCGCAGATAAAGAATGACACCCAAGCTGACCTCTGGTCATCTATACATCTGAATGCACACAAACATTTTTCAGATCATCATGGCTAACTGATAAAGCAAATACTAAAGCAGGTTAGAGGGTTCATGGGGAGAAGAATTAGCATCCATGATGCTTTGGACACCCACAGGGTTCAGGTGGCAAATCATCAGGAGTGTCTAAGTGTCTAGATTCAGCTGGAATACCACGAGGAGTGTCACAAGAAGTTCTTCGGCACATTTCTCTCTATGAAGTGAAGACCAGCGAATACCATAGGTTCTCTCAAGCATCCACTGTAGTAAACATCACATGCCCTCTCACATGTCTGCTTCAGCAAAATATCCTCTCACAAGACAGCTTCAGGGAAAACATCACAGGACACAACTGAGTTTCCAAAGAAACCAGAAATTTCTACTTCAGTATATGTGTGTGTGTGTGTGTGTGTGTGTGTGTGTCTGAGTGTGTGTCTATGTGAGAGTGTGTATGTGTGTGTATGTGAAAGTGTGTGTGTTGAGTGTGTGTGACAGTATGTAACAATGTGCATGTAATTGTGTGAGTGTGTGTGTGTGTATGCATGAGCCTGCACATTGTGTGAAGAAGCTGCTACTAAGGGCTGGACAGATGGCTCAGCAGTTAAGGAAGCTTGATGCTCTTTGAGACCTGAGCTAGGTTCCCAGCACCCATAATAGAACTCTGGCTTCCACATGAGAGCCACCCCCCTGTGAGCCCCCACCTCCCACTCACACACCCATATATACACACCACACATGCAAATAAATGAAAACAGATAAATAAAATAGAAAAGACTCTCATCCCAGAATCATTTTTTTAAAGATTTTATATTCATACTTGCATATAATGTGTTTTGATCAATTCTACCCCATCCTTCTCTCCAAGTTCTCCCCTATCTCTCCCAACACTTTTTCTTGAAAGTCAGTTTTCTTCAGGGATCCATCCCCTGAGAGGCTATCCATGAGCCAGTAGATGGTCCCACATCCATGCACATCCATGCACATCTGTGCACATGCAAACAGCACTAAGTGAACTCAATAGATATTTTTAAAAAAGCAGGTTCAACAAGCCCTGGGGAGCAAGCCATTAATTACATCACACTCCTCTGTGGCCTCTGCTTCAGTTCCTGCCCTGACTTCCTGAATGAGATAAGACAAAATGAACCTTTTGGCCTATAAATTGCCATTGGTCATTTTATAACAGCAATAGGGAGCTAACTCAGATAAATATGTTAGAGAGGGGCAACCAGAGTAGGCCTTGCCATCATATAGGCTGAAACCACAAAGAGGCACCATAAGAGATTTGCTCAGGGAAACGAACCAATGACATTTGAGTTAACCTTTTGTAGGGACTCCCTAATTCTCAACTTGGACAGTCAGCTATGTGTTCTGTGTTCCTCTGGGCGACCCAAGGATGAAGAGTACTGGTGGTTAGCCCTGTCTGGAGAGAGGATGAAGAAAAGAGGACAAGGGTGAGTAAAGAAGACAGAACAAATACTGCACTGGATGCACTTTCCAACCAAATGCCACCAACTTGCAGAGGGATGGATGTGCCCACTCAGTCATGCAGTATATTTCCTGACAAGTTGGCAAGTCAAAAATTCAATAGAACAATCTACAGGAAGGAGAGAGAGAGAAAAAAAAAAAAAGACAACTTATAAGTGTCTCCTTCCTGCTTTGTTCCTATTGGCTGTTAGGTCCCAAAGGAATTCAGGACAAAAGGTTAACTGAGGTGCCTATTAACATATCAAAACAAACGCAGGCCACCAGGCTCTCCCAGTCCCTAGTGCCTGTCTCCTCTCAGCACTTCTCACCCACCCACCCCAATCCTAAACCTCTCCAGCTCCACAGTTAGCCTCCCTTCTTCCCCCACCCCCCTTATATAACCCAGCCAGCCAGTTTGGCCACAGGTTGTCCTGATTTCCAGCTTCTCTCTTGGTCTTCATTTCCTTGGTCCTCTTGGCTTTGCTCTTGGATCTCTTTTGGTTTGCTTGGGCTTCTCTCTTTTCTTTCTCTCTTGTTCCCTTTTCCTTCTCAATCCTCTCATGGTCTGGTCTATTCTGCTGCCTGTGTTCAGTGTTCAGTCCAGACTCTTCCAGGAACCTCTGGCTATTCTCTCCCTCATATCTACAATAAAAACCTCCTCAACCATATCTAGGAGTGGTCATGTCACCGACCAGTTTGCTCCCAACCGGATTGGGTTTCTAAGTATGGCCTCTTCAGAAGGCAATCCTCATCTCCCTCGTCCAAGGCTGGCAGTGGAAGATAGCAGACTCAAGGAGTATGACAACGGTTTGGTTGCTCAGAACACAGTGGAGAGTGGGATATCCTACTCCAAGTGACTCCTGGTAGGGTTGATGGGGTTGTAGACAGACTGTGTGACAGCAAGAGGTAGAGAGGATGGAGAATGGAAGCAATGAGACTGACAGGCGACTTAAGTGTGCTCTTTGTTGGGTTTTCTTCTGTTTGTTCTTCCAGATAGCCTTGTGGGTGATAGAAAGGCCTTTGTAGGACGGGGAGGTTTTGCGGGAAGGAATCAAGAGGTTGGAGATGTCGAATATGAGTGTTAATTTGACTGTTTTTGATTATCCAGGCAAGCAAATTTCAGCTAAGCAGGCATTCCACTCAAGTTCTAAGAGCAGTCCTTCCTGGTGGAAGCTCAGAAGGATGGCATTCCAAGAAAAGGGATGAGGATGAACTAAAATATAAGTGTGTATCACAATAGACAATTACAGTGAAGTTACCAAACTGAATTTTGGGGCAAAGAAGTGGACTGGAACTCTTTATTGTTTAGGTAATGATAGGACTCACCATTTCTTTTTCTTTTTTTTTTTTTAAACTTAGGGATGACGAACAGTTAACGGACTAAAGCCCATCTTGGGTGTGGGGGGGTGTTATTTCCGGGTATTTTCCACGCAATCCTGAGAAAATGAGCGGCCTCCCTTCCCCTCCCATTCCTCAGCGGGGAGGCACACATCCCCTTTTGAGATGAGAAGGAAACTCAACAAGTTGGGAAAAAAAATTACCTAACTTAACTCAATTGAGAAGGTAGTTCAGGATCTTAGAGATTTGTTAAAGAGGTGTAACGCCTTTAAGTGAGCACCGTCGTTGTAGGCACTCGCACAGACACCTTTTTTAACCGCGCAGGCGCTAGGTCCTTTCCGCTGCCGCGCGTCCCCGCCTGGCTCTGCCCTGGCGCGAGGCAGGTCGGGAAATCCAAGATGGCTCCTTCCATTTGAGTTCTTTGCAAGGCTCTGGTGTCCCGCGGCCGCCCATTCTTCCTCCGGCATCCGGTAGGGAAAAGGGATGAGAAACTGGGGCGGTGAGGAGCCATCGTGACGGTCCTGTCGCTGCTCTCGGGCCTTCGAGGCCCTTGTGCCTCCGGGGAGCAGCCGGGGCTCGCAAGCGCCTGACGCGTCCCGAGTCACTCAGGTACGGACCGGACCGGGCCGTGTCGGGTAGCGCATCGCTGCGGCTTGGTGTTGGAGTTTCGCCGCACCGGGTGCCCCAAGGGCCGAGCGCCTCGGGGCTGGCCTGGAGCTCCTGCTGGGGTGAGAGGGACCCCAGTCTTAGACTAGGCTTTCCGGTTTGGCCCGGCGCGCCCTGAGCCGATGCTCGGGCTGCTACGCCGTGGCGCGGTTTACTCAAAAGCACGGAAAGCCTATTTTTATAGAGAGACACAACTCAGGGTCCCGTTGTTTGCATATGTTCCTAGTAACCAGTAATGACAGTTTTATTTCTAGCATGTCAACTTAGTGCTTTTATGTGGCCTGCAACGAATAACACGTTTAACAACTTTTGGAGAACTGTAAAAGTATTAAGTATGATGTCTTTGGGTTAAAAGACATCGAACTGAGAAAATGGTGCTATAAAAAGTTATCCTGTAGGGTTTTTTTGTTGTTGTTGTTGTTGGTTGTTTGTTTGTTTGTTTTCAAGACAGGGTTTCTCTGTATATCCCTGGCTGTTCTGGAACTCACTCTGTAGACCAGGCTGGCCTTGAACTCAGAACTGTAGGTTTGTTTTAAGCTATAAAGGAATGACATTGCATGTTTACTTAAGGAAAAGGCGGGTAAAGTTGCAAGTTCTTTAATGTTGACTGCTTTGCTGAATAGAATTTGGAAAGGCCAGCAACATTTTGGATTTCTTTTTTCCTACTTTTTAATAAGGCATACGTGGTTCTGTTTCAAGTTCTGTTCTCTATTAAGTTTATTTCTAGGAGGTGAAAAGGAAACTTGGGCCTGATTTTTTTTTTTTGGCATAATCATCTGAGGAATGACGTTTAAGTCACAGCAAGGAAGATTTTGTAACTATAGAGGGCTTCGTATAAACTAGAGGCTTTCAAATTGTTAATAAAAAATGATGTCAACAAGACTTTGTTTTTGGTTTTTCAAGACAGGGTTTCTCTGTATAGTCCTGGCTGTACTGGAACTCACTTTGTAGACCAGGCTGGCCTCGAACTCAGAAGTCCGCCTGCCTCTGCCTCCAGAGTTTTGGGACTAAAGGTGTGCGCCACCACGCCCGGCTCCAACAAGACTTTAGATGAGATCTTCAAGTCAAATTTAGTTAGCAGTTGTTATTCTTAAGTGCCATTTCAAACACTGACGGTTATAGCGCTGCTAACAAATGCTGTTGTAGAGGTTTCCTTAGAGACAAAAAGGCACATACTATGCCACAGAATGTTTGAATGTTAGCTTTCCTTACGTACTGTGCATCTAAATGTCTGTGAGGTGTATCCGCATGTTTCTGACATAGCTCCATCCAGGTCTTTGTAGTAATAACTTAGTTTTGACTAGAAGGCTGACAAGAATGTGTTTGGATTCACACAGAAATAATGTTGATATTTGGAACCCATGTCGAACTTCTCTGAAGAAAGGGCAACGATGATTGCAGCCGGGGATTTGCAGGAATTCGTTCCTTTCGGCCGAGACCACTGCAAGCAGCACCCTAATGCTCTGAACCTTCAGCTTCGTCAGCTGCAGCCAGCCTCCGAGTTATGGTCTTCTGATGGTGCAGCTGGCTTGGTGGGATCTCTTCAGGAGGTTACAATCCATGAGAAACAGAAGGTTTTATTAAGATTCTCATCATACTTTTGAAATTTAGAATGAATAATGTACTAATATAAAGCTACCTATATGCATGTGAGAAATAAGTGTATATTGGCACTTGGTTAAAAGCTAATGTTTGGTCACTTCAGTCAGTGCTGAAATATGGTGCTGCCTTCGTAGGCATGCTGTGTAACTTGTAATGAGAGTTGAGTACTTCAGTCATGGCTCGTTTTAAACGTTATCCTCACTTCAGATGTGGATAATCAGGTTTTATACTCTTTGGTGACTAAATGCCAGAGGTTAGAAATGGTACCTGCAACACATGTTTCTAAAAGAGGGGTTGCTGTCACATAAGAGTGTTAGCATAGTAGTACTTTTTATTTTGAGGTGGCCCTTAGTAGCCCAGACTGACCCTGGAGGTTTGAGCTACCACTGAGCTGCACTGCTCTTCTGCTTTAACTAGTCTTCATATATGCCTTTGATATGAAACCTCTTGGAATGTACATAGATAGAAATCAGAATTTTTAGCTTGTATTCATCTTATGTGTGGGACAAGGGGAAGAAGATGAATGTATTTGCAGCTGTGAAGCAAGGAAGCTCCCCCCCATTGAGTCCCATGTGCAACTGTCTATTGTCTGCCTTCTACATACATTTAATACCTACTTTTAGTTTCCCTTCAAGCATGGGTTTTATCTTTTTATTTTGTTTTTTTGTTTTGTTTTGTTTTGTTTTTTGAGACAGGGTTTTTCTGTATAGCCCTGGCTGTTCTAGAACTCACTCTGTAGACCAGGCTGGTCTCGAACTCAGAAATCCGCTTGCCTCTGCCTCCCAAGTGCTGGGATTAAAGGCGTATGCCACCATGCCTGGCACATGGGTTTTATCTTATACTCCATATAAGATATACTTTTTGTGTGCCTGCGTTATTGGCAGAGCAATACTAGGAACCTAGAAGTATAAAATAAAGTACTTCCTATATAGAATTTTGAGTCAGTTTTTAAAAAACCTGCCTGCTTGTATGTCTGTGCACCATGTGTGTGCAGTGGCTATATGGGCAGAAGAGGGCTCAGATCTCTTGGAACTGAAGTTACAGACAGTTGTATAGGTGCTGAGAATCAAACCCCAGCCTTCTAGAAGAGCAGCCAGTGCTCTTAACCACTGAGCCAACTCTCCTACCTCCCTTAAGTTATCTCAAGAGTCCTCTGATGTAATGTGCCCACTTTGCTAATTTACTCATTGTGCTCACCTGTGTGCAATGCTTTTACGAGTTAGTCTTGGGTTGAGTCTTAATTTACAAGCAGATCTTGCTTTAGACTACTGAAAAAGAAGTGCTGAGCCTGTCCTGTCCTGTGTGTTTATTTTTAAGGAAAGCTGGCAGTTAAGAAAAGGTGTGAGTGAGATTGGAGATGCAGCCGACTACGATGAAGAGCTCTATGTGGCTGGGAACATGGTTATCTGGAGCAAAGGGAGTAAAAGCCAGGCACTGGCAGTGTACAAAGCGTTCACAGTGGACAGCACTGTCCAGCAGGTGGGTTCACTGAGTTTGCACAGCGAACAACTGTTAATATAGCTGTTTGGGAAAGAAGTTTGAGTTTTAAAATGATAACAACAGTGTAACAATTGTAGCAGCTGGTTTTATATTATGTCTGTCAGGAAAGTAAGATTTTCATTTTATCCATCATGACAGTGTCTCTGTAGCCCAGGCTGGCTATTTGAGATCCCCCTGCCCCAGCCTCTGAATATGACAGGCACCTATCACCATGTCTGGCTTATCATGTTCTTACATTTTTGGTTATGAGCTTAGCCTTTTAATGCCTAAGTCATCTTTCCAGCCCACTTATCACATTCTTCACGTTATCCTTTGCTAGTGATACAATCTTTTATTTTCTCTTTTCTTTTTTTCTTTTTCTTTTGGTTTTTCGAGACAGGGTTTTTCTGTATAGCCCTGGCTGTTCTGGAACTCACTCTGTAGACCAGGCTGGCCTTGAACTCAGAAATCTACCTGCCTCTGCTTCCCAAGTGCCCGGCTCTTCTTCTCCTTCTCCCTTCTCCCTTCCTTTTTATTTTTATTTTTATTTTTTATTTTATTTTATTTTTTTTTTTTTTGAGACAAGTCTCTCCATAGCCCTGGCTGTCCTGGAACTCACTCTGTAGTATAAGCTAGTCTTGAACTCACAGAGATCTCATTGCTCTGCTTCTTGAATGCTGATATTAAAGGTGCACCCACACAATCTTATTTTTATAGTACTGAGGATTGAGTTTAGGCCCTTTTATATGCTAGGCAAGCACTTTTATATAGAATCACACACAGCATTTCAAATAATACTATTTTAACACTGGTTGTGAGACTTAAAATTTGTTATTGACAAAAAAATATGAGATTAAAAATACCTTAAAACATATGATTACTATAATTCATTTCCAGATATTGAATACATAAAAAGTATTGGGTTCACAGCGAAAGGAAATTCAGCCTGATTTGCTACTATTGTAGTAGGTGTTGGATCATTTTCTGAAAATTGATAGAAGAAATTAAGCACTTACTCTTTCAGGAAGATAAGTAATTTATCACTGTTTGATGAAGGAAACTGTTATTGAAGAATACCAACCTATAAATGTAAAAGAAATGGTAGAAGCAGAAATCATTTTGTAGTTTCTAGTGTGCTAACCAGTTCAGGCATGGTTGTAATTGTTATTAACACAGATGCAGAAAAGGATAATACATGACAGCAGGTATTACTTGCTAAGTGTAAAGAAACTCTTCAGAATTGTTTTTTGTTTCAAATGATTGGGTTCATCTTAACTTTTATGTACCTCTAGCTAGTTGTAATTCAGGAAAAAAAATGTGATTTCTACTATATTTTCTTTTGAGAAATATGTAATGTGAATATTTAGATCTAGTATTCAGTTTATAGTAAACTTGAGATGTAGGAGTGCAAATTCCAAAGTAGCATGAGATTTGAGGAATGTCTTGGATGTTACTCAGTGATGGCTGTGTCCAGAAAGATGGTTAAGATGATACAGGCACTTTCTGCCAAGCCTGATAACCTGAGTTTAATCCATAGGACCCATATGCTAGACAGAGCGAACTGACTCCTTTCTGCAGGTTGTCCTCTGACCGCAATAAGAGTGCTGTAATACATACAAAATAAATAATAAATGCCATCATAAAGAACAGAGGGTGGGTGTGGCTGTGCACTCCTTCAATCTTAGTACTTAGGAGGCAGAGCCAGGCAGATCTCTGCATTTGAGGCCAGCCTGGGAATAGCCATTTACAGGATAGCGTGGGCTCTGTAAGATACCTTGATTCAAAATGAATGAATGAATGAATAAAGCTAGCTGACCAGAGGTGGTGCACACCTGTACGTCTAGCACTTGGGAGGCAGAGGCAGGTAGATCTCTGAGTTCAAAGGTGAGCTTTGTCCACAGAGCAAGTTCTAGGACTACACAGCCAGGGCTACACAGAGAAACCTGTCTCAGAAAAAAACCCAAAAGAATGGGTGAAGGCTGATCATTATGGGAGCTGTGGATAGGGATAAATTGTGTTTCCTTTGTGTGTGTATTTGAAAATTTCTGTGATCAAGAGTTTAAAAGAAAAAAAAAAAGCCAAGTGAGCAACTAGAGAAATGGGGAATATGGGAATGTTTACATTGTGGTCTCTTAAAGGTGAGTCAGGGAGGACGGAAAAGTAAGAACTGTTCTTAATGGCAGACACTAAAATGACATCACCAAATTCCTTTATTTCTTGGATAGAGTTATACTATGTAGATCTTAGGCTGTCCTTAAATGAGAAATCCCCCTGGCTTCAGCCTCTGCAGTGCTGTGATTACATGCATGTGTTGCAAATGCCAAGCCAAATACAATAGTTTTGAACCTTGTTAAATGATCTTTGTTTGAATTCTGGTTCTAAAAAACTAGGTTAAAAAAAATGACTTTGGGGGGGGTGGTGGAAAAGTTAAAAAGAATGATTCACTATTAGGTGATATTAGAGTATTATTTTTTTCTCTGAAGGCTGGTAGTTCTGTAAGTTCTTTTTTTGTTGTTTTTTTTTTTGTTGTTGTTGTTTTTTTTGTTTTTCGAGACAGGGTTTCTCTGTGTAGCCCTGGCTGTCCTGGAACTCACTTTGTAGACCAGACTGGCCTCGAACTCAGAAATCCGCCTACCTCTGCCTCCTGAGTGCTGGGATTAAAGGCGTGCACCACCACGCCCGGTGTTCTGTAAATTCTTAACAAAACATTTTCAGCTGTGTGTGGTGGTAGACACCTTTCATCTCAGTACTTGGGAGGCAGAGGCGGGCGAATCTCTCATTTTGAGGCAGCCTTGTCAACAGATTGAGTTCCAGGCTAGGCAGGGATACATAATGAGACCCTGTCTCAAAAGCAAAGAAAAAGAGAGCATCTTTAGTTTTTAAATTAAAATTATTTAGTAGCATTTATATATATTTTAGGATTGTGGAAGACTATATACACACACAACACAAAATTTATGCTTTATACCATTTTAAGTGTTTAATTCAGTGGCATTAATAGGGGAAACTATTTTTTTTTCCCTTTTTCCCCCCCTCCCTTTTTCCTGCTTGCTCTGGCCCCAGCTGGCTCTGGTCCCTGCTCTAGCCTCAGGAAACTGTTTTCTAAATATTGTTTCAATGTGAGCGTAGTCTGAGATCTGCTGAGTCACTTAAGCTCTCCCATAGCCCTTGCTTTTGTAAGATTCAGAGTTTGCACAGTCTGAGGTGTAACTGCAAGACTCTCGTCAACTGAGTCTTTTGATTTTGTTTTCCTTTCTCTTAAGATTTAATTGTAAACATAAATCTTCTTAGAATATGTAGCAATTAAATGTTCTAATCTTTATTTATTACTCTTGTTAGTTTCCATGGTATGTATGTATGACTCTGTGTGTGTGTGTGTGTGTGTGTAAAAATACATTTGTATTGAGCTGAGGAAATGAACTATGTAAACACTGTTTTTGATGCCATTAGCTTGTGGATGATTATATAGACGTAATTTTCTTAGACAAACATTTTGTTTTGATTTTAGGCATTGTGGTGTGACTTCATTATATCACAGGATAAGTCTGAAAAGATCTATAGTAAGTTTCTTTATGAAATTTATTTCCCATGATTCTGAGCATTTATCTCACTGTGTGATACATTTATAAGCAACTCTTAATCAGTGGTTCAATACATTTTGCATAAAGTATTGATGAACTTCTGGTGTTTGGATTGAACTGCTTTGCAGGAAAATAAACAACCCATAAATCTTGTACTCTTTCCTTTCAGAGAGCCATGAACTAGAGAAATGCATATGTATATTACAGAGTTCATGTATGAACATGCATAGCATAGATGGGAAGGATTATATAGCATCCTTACCTTTTCAGGTAAACTCAGTGTTTTAAATTTTTGGTGTGTGTTTCATGAAACATATAATCATGTGTAACAGATTTTTATGTAGGTCTCTTATATGTAACTGAATTTTAGTAGTTTTAGTTCACCATGTGACTATCTTTTCCACAAAAATATTTTGTAGTGAATTATGAAGTATGAGATGTTTGTCAGTTTAATGATGTATACAAAGTCATGTTGACTATTGTATTAGGCATATGAATAGTATTGGCCTTTTTTGTATCACATCATCTTTTAGTGCTCAGGGCTGTTACACTGGGTTGATGACATCAGCCCCAGTTTCACTTTGAGCACTTGGTTGTGGGTTTGACTTTTATCTTAGAGTTGCTTGTTAAAAGTCATAGATTTTGAAATACTGCATTTTGTGATGTTACTTTAAAAGCCCTCAGTAAATTCAAAGAGAATGTTCTATTCTGTCTGATTTTTGCTTAAACTATTGTTTTCTTACTTCTGTTTCCCCACCCTCTTCTTGATAGGTGGCAAATGTTTGGGCCACTAAATATGGCCTGCTGTTTGAACGAAGCAGTTCTTCACATGAGGTGCCTCCAAGTCTACCTAGGTATTCATTTTATTCTGTTCAGAATATTATTTCTTGGGCTTTTATAGTGTTGATTCTGAAGTAAACATGTTAACCTAAATATTTGTGCTGGTAAAGATATCCATGGTCACATCATACATATTAGAGCATTTTTGTTCCAGTTTGAGCTCAGCTGTGAGTATATACTCAGCACTCCATTGCTCTGTGCTCTCCGAGGTCACACTGAGCAGTAGCTGGAGGAGGACAGGATTCAGTTCTTAGCTCTGCCGTGTCTTCACTGTACTGCTTTGGACAGATCATTATCACTTTCTTAGTTTTCATTTTCTTACTTGTTTCAGGAATGTTCTTAGTTAGCTCTCGGGATCTCTGCAGACTCACAGGGGGGCCCAGTGTCTAGTAAGTGCACAGTCAGTGGCGGATGCCTATTGACAGTGTGCCTGCTGAAAGGAGGAATGTGCAGAGCTAGCACAGGGTGCAGCAGCAGACATTTGCTGTGTGAGAACTGTTTGCAGATTTTCATCTCCGTGTTGATAGAAAGCCAGTTCTTCTCTTCAACTTTCTGAAAATTTTAGACTTATTTATTTGAAGTATTTTTATATTCTTTCAAAAAATGTATCCAGCTGGGCGGTGGTGGCGCACGCCTTTAATCCCAGCACTCGGGAGGCAGAGGCAGGCGGATTTCTGAGTTCGAGGCCAGCCTGGTCTAAAGAGTGAGTTCCGGGACAGCCAGGGCTATGCAGAGAAACCCTATCTCGAAAAACAAAACAAAACAAAACAAAAAAAAAGTATCCATTTATGAACAAGTTTAGGAGGCTAAATTTCTTGGCTCCTGTAACACACTGCTGCAACTAGGAGAGATGCGGGAATGCTTATCTCATACCTGTTATCCTCTGGATTCTATCATGTGATGGATGCTCTTTGCATATTTTCCCCTGGACATAGTCAGTTTCCTTCTCTATGTGTGTATGCATAGAATTGTTAAAAGAAGATTTTAGAACTAAATAGAGGATGCCTTGACAGACAGAACGTGAAGAATTTAGAAGGTTACTTTTTGAGATGGTGGCTGTGATAGAATGCTTGACCAAGGTTGAGGGAGGAAGGACTTCCTCTGCTTCCCAATGTCAGCCCTTTGTTCAGGCAAGGTGTGGCAGAGTTCGTGTTGGGAGGTCTGTGTGGCAGAGGCTCTGTACATCTTGGCAGACCGGGACGTGAAATGAGGGATTGGAAACAGGGCTGGTCAGTAGCCTAAGACCCTATTTTCTCAAAGGCCCCACTGCCTCCTGAAGCAGTGCTACAGTTGGGATCAAGTATTCAAACATGAGCCTCTGTAGGCATTTCATGTTCCTCTGGTAACGACATTTACAGTTGCTTGTTGGCACCGAGGTGCACATAGTTAGCTTGTTGGTGATGGATTGTGTATTTGTTTATTGCTAGAGAACCTTTGCCTACTATGTTCAGCATGCTGCACCCACTGGATGAGATAACTCCACTTGTTTGTAAATCCGGAAGTAAGTACACTTTTCTATTCTTTTATGTAAGCTTGTTTTGACATTGAGGGACGAAGTAAAAAAGACATTTATTTTAAAAGTGACTTGTTTTATTAGAAGGTAATTTAAGCATATTATAAAAGTAACTCATTGAAAGCAAGAACGACAGTTATCTCAGCAAAGTCAAGGCGTATGTATCACTGAGGGACACCAAGGCGTATATATCACTGAGGGACACTGATACAAGGCGTATATATCACTGAGGAACACTGATATTTGTTAATTTGCTTGTAGGTGTCTGTCCTTTAAAAATAAGAAAATGGATGATACTTAGATGAACTAAAGTTTTCTTTTTTTTGGTTTTTCGAGACAGGGTTTCTCTGTATAGCCCTGGCTGTCCTGGAACTCACTCTGTAGACCAGGCTGGCCTCGAACTCAGAAATCCGCCTGCCTCTGCCTCCTAAGTGCTGGGATTAAAGGTGTGCGCTGTAAGACCCTGGAAACAGGGTCTCTCCTGTCCTGGGATAAGTTGGCGCCCCCAAAACTCGAGAGAAACCCCTTGATGCAAACTGTAGGAGGGTTTATTGTCAGGCAGCTGAGGACGAATTCCTTTTTCCTTGAAGGGCAGTTCAGTAGGGGGCTTTTAAGGAAAAAGTGAGGAGTTGGGAGGAGAGTTGGAGAGTTGGGCTACAGCTCTTCTCTGGCAGGGGGAGGGGGGGTTGTCCTTGGTAAAATTACAAGGCATAAGGAGTGGGGGTGAGCTACAGCTCCTCTCCGAGTTCTTGACACAGTCTGGTAGGCACGCCTGGCTAGGTCACCTAAGGTAGAGGAACAAAAGGCTTCTTGCTAGCTTTAGAGAACATAGAGCTTCTTACTGGCTGTATTCTTAGAAATCAGGGAAACAGGTTGGGGGAGCGTTTAGGGGAAGTGCTTTGGGGTCTCACAAGCGACCACGCCCGGCTCTTTGAGTATTTCTAACGTATTACTGTATGCTTGGCTTTAAATTTAGGCTTTACAACACACAAATAGGCGTCTACAAATAATAGAGTGAACACTAGAAGGACACTTAGAGTTATTTTACTTGTACATTTCAAGTACCACTGAGATGTTATCTACTGATCATCAGTCCAATAGCCACTGGCTAAACCAAGCCTTTGTCCTGTTCTAGTAAATCACACCAGCTCTCTTGAAAGATTGTAGCAAAAAAATTAAAAAAAAAAAAAGAAAGAAAAAAAAAGATTGTTGATCATGTAGGATGTTGTGAGTAATATATAAAACTGTAAGCATAATATAAAGGCACAGTAAAATTTTAATTTGATAGAAATTGGTTGTGGTGGTAGGTACCTATAGTCACAGCTACTACTGAGGCTGAATCAGGAATATTGCTTGAGACTAGCACTTTGGGGGCAGCCTGAGCAACATGGGAAGATTCTCATTCTCTCTCTCTCTCTCTCTCTCTCTCTCTCTCTCTCTCTCTCTCTCTCTCTCTCTCAAAAGATTTTTAGTGTGTGTGTACCCAAGTGTAGGTATGTGCACATGAGTTCAGATGTCTACAGAGGCCAGAAGATAGAATTGGATCCTTGGGGCAGAAATTAAAGGTAGTTGCAAGCTTGACATAGGTGCTAGAAATTGAACTTGGATCCTCTGTAAGATCACCAAGCATTCTTGATGGCCCAGCTATCTCCAGCCCATTTCTCCCTCACCTAAAAAGAAAAGCCCTCTAACTTTAGGATTCCACTGTGTAGACTTCTTAACTCTGTGTAGAGTTCTAGGCTGGCCTCAGATTCACAAGAGATCTGCCTGCCACTGTCTCCTGAGTGCAGGGATTAAAGTTGTGTGTTACCATGCTTAGATATTCATTATTTCCTTATAAAATTTTTCTATTTCTGAAGAATAATCATGTTTTTTACATTGCCTAATATTTTAACTGAGAAGGAAACTGTCAAGGATATGGAACCTGGTTTGTGATGCTATAGAAAAATAACTGGACTCAACTGGAAAAACTTCATTTGTAATAAGTAAAACATTGTTCACCCTTCTGGGTTGTTACAGAGGACAGAATAGAACCAATGGGCAAGTCAGACATTTCCAGCAGATGATTGTAATCTCCAAAGAAGTTGATTGTTGGCTGGATGTTTTGGCACATGCCTTTAATCCCAGCACTTGGGAGGCAGAGACAGGTAAATCTCTGAGTTTGAGGCCAGCCTGGTGTATATATTGGGTTCCAAGACAGCAGAACTACATAGTGAAACCTGTTCCCCAAAACAAAACAAAACACCCTTTGCCTCTGGCTGATGAATTTAATAATGAATCAGGACAAAACAAATCAACATTGAGATGTATGTGTGTCAGAGCGGAACAGTTGTTATGTCTTGTTTAATGCATTTAAGGAAGTTGACAATTTAAAATTTAAAATTGGTTGTCAGTTGCATAACACTGAATGAGTTTTGTGCTTTAAAATTGGCTTGGTTCTCTTTCCTTTTAGGAATAATGAGAATATTCTTCAAGAACTCTTTTAAGAGCGTAAACCTGATGATATTATGTCCCTGGTCATTTCCATTTTGATTTTTAGATCTTTTTGGCTCATCACGGGTGCAGTATGTTGTAGATCCAGCAGTGAAAATTGTGTTTCTGAGCATTGACCCCTCCATTGTCATGACCTATGATGCTGTTCAGAATGTGCATTCTGTGTGGACTCTGCGGAGGGTAAAGCCAGAGGTGAGAGTGACTGTGCTTCTTCTCGTGACAGATAGTGAACCCTGAACACTTGCACTGAACGCTTTGAGATCACTTGAGTTTCTTTGGTAAAGAACAAGCCCTTTGTTTTTAATAACTGCCATCTACATGCATGTTCAAGGTAATTTCAAGCAAAGTACCTCTTTGTGCTCATTGTTTTCTTATTTTTCCCATTCCTTTGACTTAAGGAAGAGAATGCTGTTTTAAAGTTCCCTGAGCAGGCAGGGAACCTGCAGAATGCAGCTACTAGCAGCTCCCTGACAGCACATCTCAGAAGCCTCTCCAAAGGCGAATCCCCTGTGGCTTCACCGTTCCAGAATTACTCTTCCATTCACAGCCAGAGTCGCTCAACCTCTTCACCCAGTCTACACTCTCGGTCGCCTTCCATTTCCAACATGGCGGCTCTAAGGTGGGTGTCTGTCTTTGTTTTAAACAAGATAACTGAAGTAACAGATACCTGCTATTTTAGCTCTCTTATATTTTGAAGGACTTGAGGTTTCTATTGACAACTCTTGGATAGTTTTTAGGGGGAACCGGCAAAACCCAGCTGTGACTTCTTTAGGACTTGCGAATCTGTGATGCCTCAGTTTCCTGATCACACTTAGAGCCTGTTCACGCTGATGGAACATTAATTTGTTTCTCCCAGGAGGGGTCAGCACTTGAATGAACATTTCATTCTACAAATATTTTGTTAGTTTTTTAAACCTTTATTTATAATTTTTTGTTTTATTTTTGATCATTAATATGTATACTTATATGTCTATTAACATAGATGCACATGGATGATCCTGTATGAACAGTTTTGCTAGTTTGTGTATGTCTGAAAGTACAGCAACATACTTTAAACCTTTTTGAATAATGAATAATTTTCATATCTATATATTTACAATTGAAAATGAGTTTATTCTTCAGAAAATATGGTTCAAATATTCATTGTGGCGTGTGTGTGTGTGTGTGTGTGTGTGTGTGTGTGTGTGTATCTCCTTTCTGTGTAGCCTTGGCTGTGTGTGTGTGTGTGTGTGTGTGTGTGTGTGTGTGTGTGTGTGTATCTCCTTTCTGTGTAGCCTTGGCTGTCCTGGAACTCAGTAAGTAGATTAAGCTGGCCTAGAACTCAGATTTGCTTGTCTTTGCCTTTTGAGTGATGGGATTAAAACCTTGCTCCCTTATGCCTGGTATGAGTGCATTTTAACACAGGTTCTAAATAAAGTTTTAGGCTATCATAAAATGCATTAGTTCAAACTGTTTAAATAGCTGTTCAATCTGGAAATATGTATGTCACTAAGATTGTACTGTAAGCGTGTCCTGTGTGTAGGAGTGGAGGCTGTCGTTGGCGTGTGTAGAGACCCGAGCTGCTCACTGTGACGTCCTCTCTGGTTGTTTTGCAGTCGTGCCCACTCTCCTGCCTTAGGCTCTCCTGCCTTAGGTGTGCACTCTTTCTCAGGGGTGCAAAGATTCAACCTTTCAAGCCACAGTCAGTCACCAAAGAGACACAGCATTTCTCACTCCCCGAGTGGCAGTTTCAACGACTCATTTTTGGCACCAGAAACAGAGCCAATTGTTCCTGAGCTGTGCATTGACCACTTATGGACTGAGACACTTCCAAATATAAGGTTTGGTGGATATCATTTTATGTTCAAAGAAAAATATTACTAGTGCTTTTGGAAGATGTCTGGTGTTATGCCTGGTGGTTTAGCTCAGGGGTAGAGTGCTTGTCAAATATGTGTGAATTTTCTAGAGTACTCTTCAATATTAGGTATGGTATTAGCACATAAACTATGTAGAGATACATATTTATACCACCTTATTTTTAGAAGAATAAATTATTGATACTAAAGTGATCACAAAAATGTTTTGTCATCAAATATTTCTTTAAGATAGTAATCTTTAGGGCTGGAGAGATGGCTCAGTGGTTAAGAGCAGTGACTGCTCTTCCAGAGGTCCTGAGTTCAATTCCCAGCAGCCACATGGTGGCTTACAGACATCTGTAATGGGATCGGATGCCTCCTTCTTGTGTGTCTGAAAATAGCTACAGTGTAGTTGTTTAAATAAATAAATGTTTAAATAAATAAACCTTAAAAAAAAAGATAGTAATCTTTGAGGTTTGAGGTATTTGAAGTTTTGGGGTAAAACGTCTAATTCTGTAGTGTTACAGTCAGGCTTCTATTGCAGTGAAAACATCATGAGTTTCAGAAGGTCAGTCTATTATCATGTTGGTGTGAAGCAGACAGACCTGGTGCTGGAACAGTAGCTGAGAACTTTATATCCTGATACATAGATAGCAGGAGAGGGAGCAAGAAGACACTGGGCCTGAAGGAGGCTTTTGAAACCTCACAGCCCATTTCTAGTGACACACTCCAACAAGGCTAAATACAACTCCCAATCCTTCCCCGAAGGCTCGTCAACTGGGGACTAAGCATATAAATTTGAGACTGGGACAGGTTGGATTGAGGTGGGCCAGTCTCATTTAAACCATCACATGTAGATTCGGTAATTTGAGATTTTATAGAAATTTTTAGTAAATTTTATTTTTGTGTTAAATGTCACGGAGAGATGGCTCAGTAGTTAAGAGCAGTGACTGCTCTTCCAGAGGTCCTGGCTTACAAACATCTGTAATGGATTCTAATGTCCTTTTCTGGTATGTCTGAAGACAGCTACACTGTACTAAATAATAAATAAAATTATTATTATAAATAATAAATAAAACTTAAAAAAATACAATAAATGTCATCTTTACTTTTTGAGAAATAACGCTAATCTTTTTTTTTTTCCCCTTGTTCCGGTCAACCCCGCTTGCTCCTCTCCACCCCACTTGCTCCGATCGGCTCCGCTTGCTCCGGTTGGCCCCGCTCCTTCCCACTCCTTCCGGCCGTCCCCGTTTGGCCCCACTCGCTCCTGGCCCACTAGCTTGGGCCGTCCCAGCTTGCTCCAGCCATCCCAGTTCGACTCCACTCGCTCCACACAGCCTTGCTTGCTCCAGTCGGTCTCTCCAGTCCAAGGATTCATTTCTTATTATTCTTCATAAGTACGCTGTAGCTGACTTCAGACGCACCAGAGGAGGGCGTCAGATCTTGTTACGTGTGGTTGTGAGCCACCATGTGGTTGCTGGGATTTGAACTCATCACCTTTGGAAGAGCAGTCGGGTGCTCTAACCTGCTGAACCATCTCACCAGCCCCAACTCTAATCTTTTTATGACCTCATTGATAATTTGTTAATTCAGGCACATGCCAGTGTGTGTATTAATTAACAAGGTAGTTTAGTAATTGTCGAACACAAAGCTAAAGGTGGTGACACTGGAGTACTTACTGTTCTGCAGGTAGGGTTTGGGAAGGATGGGCACAGTGGGTGCTGTGATCTGAGTGTGAGTCACAGATATTCCTGTTTTGCTTTGTGATAGGAGGGGACAACCTGATAATGAAGAGGTGTGTGTGAGAGATTGCTTTATGGGCCTGCTTACGTGTGTGTGTGTGTGTGTGTGTGTGTGTGTGTGTGTGTGTGTGTGTGTAGAAAACAGAATCAGCAGCACAGTTTGTAGGTGAGATGGAGCAAGAGAGGTAAATTAGGATTTTAAATAGTGAGCTCAGGCTCTTGAGGTCCCTGGGGAGCCTGTGGGGTTCTGTTAATTTTGAACTCCTTAGGTGGATGCAGGTGTGCAGTGTAAGCTTTTCCTGGACAGTCTTTAAACATGTATTCACTCTTCCCGTTCGTCTGTCACTTTTTAACAAGCTAAGCTGAGTGGTGGTAGAGGCTGAGGACTCAGGACTCGGGAGGTGGGTGAGGAGAACTGCTAAGAGAGATAGGAAATGACATCGAGTGAGAGTAGCAACAGGGACATCACAGCACATGCATTCCAAGAAGGAAGTAGTGCTACTATTTGTAGGTGAGGTGCTGTTTGGCCCTGACTTTTGCCCTCAGGAGGTGTGTTGACAAGAGTCAGCTCACTTACCTTAGGCTTGAGGAGTGGTAGGGAGGCATGGGACAGCAGGCCAATGGGACGAGCGGAAGTGAGCGCAGACTTAGAGAAAGTTTGGGGTGCTGCCTGAGAGTATTTTACATCCTCTCAACTATGGAATAAAAAGTAGTCTCTGAATTTCACCAAAATTTGTCACTTTGTATATATAAAAGATGAGTGTTTTTTTTTTTTTTTAATCTAGCACATAACCCCATCACTGTGAGTAAAAATGGTTAGATAAAAAAGAAAAAAAAACACACTTATCCCTTGAAACCTCCCCCTCCCCCCCACTGTGGTGTGTGTTTGCGTGTTTGCTTGCATGTATATTGTACTGTATGTACATATGAAGGTCTGGAGTTAATATCAGGAGTCTTTCTTCATTTTTCTATACTTTATTTATTGAAGCAAAGTCTCTTAATTGAATCCCGAGTTGACTGGCCTGGCTGGCCATCCTGCTCCTGGGACCTGCTTTGAGTACTGTGTTTATACTCGGACTGCACACTCACCTGATACTTAGCTGGGTTCTGGGAATTCAAGCTCCAGTCCTCATATTTGCATGGCAAGTGCCTACCAGTTGCGCCATCTTCCCAGCCCTCCACGGAACCCCTGTCTCGTTCTCTTTACGCTGTCTGTAGTCCAGTCTAAGGCCTAACATGAGAGCATTTGAGTAGGCTGTACTCAGGGAGAGAAAGCATTGTCTGTAGAGAGAAAGGACATGATGGATAAAAGAGGGAATCTGAGAGTGGAGAGATTAGTTTTAGAAGTATTAGTTTATCATACATAGATAGTTAAACATACATAGAACATGAAGTTTTTGTGTCTTAGTTATTGGTTGATCCAGGAAGTATTTAGCTTTCTTGTAAAATGTTTTCAAAGATTTTTAAGTTATTGAGGTAGATTTTTAGACTTAATACTGACAGTTTAATAATGTGTCTACTTCAGAGAGAAAAATTCTCAAGCCTCCAAGGTATTTATAACGACTGACCTGTGTGGACAGAAGTTCTTGTGCTTTTTAGTGGAGGCCCAGCTTCAGTTACGGTACGTGTTTCTTTTTCCCATTATCTCTGAAGAAGTGTAGAGCTGATTCCTTCTCTTCCTTCTATTTGTCCTCTGTAGCCTTAGGGAGAGGCAGGTTATATATCATAAGATTAACTTATATCATGATTTTTAGTAAATTTATACAGGCGTGTAGCCACCACTCACCACAGTTTAGGCTTAAACATGCCTATCGCCATGGAGATTTCTTCTGCCATTTGCAGCTCGTCTAGCCCTGCTCCAGTCTCAAGTAATCATTCTGGGGGGCCTTCTGCTTTGTCTTTGGGTTTGTTTTGTTTTGTTTGTTTGTTTGTTTTTCTTTTTATCTTTGAAGTCTTGTTTAATTCACTCATATAAAAACCAACTTTACACATATTTTTTAGATTTATGTCTCTATTAACGTATGTCAGCACATGAATTTTTTTTTTCCAATATTTATTAGATAACTTCTTCATTTGTTTGTTTTTTGAGACAGGGTTTCTCTGTGTAGCCCTGGCTGTCCTGGAACTCACTCTGTAGACCAGGCTGGCCTCGAACTCAGAAATCTGCCTGCCTCTGCCTCCCAAGTCCTGGGATTAAAGGTGTGGGCCACCACGCCTGGCTTTTTGCCTTGTCTTCTGGTTTTTTATGGACATTTAATGTAATCTGTTATCATATGTTTTTAATTTAGTTTTTTTTTTCCCTTAAATTTTGTATCCTTGGCTGGCCTGAAACTTAAAGAGAGATCTGTTTGCAGATCAAGTTTTTCACTTTTCACAGTAATTTTTACGATCCACCCTGTTGGGACACATCTGAGGACTTCCTCAGTGTTACTACACTGAACTTGTTGTATAGATAGTCCATGTTTACCTGCTTATCAATTGATGGAAAGTTTGTTTACCTCACTGTGTGGCCCTGGATGTCCAGAAGCTCTGTGTAGCCCAAGCTTGCTGTAAGCACACAGACCTGCCTGCCTCTGCCTCCTTCTGGAGTAAAGGTGTGTGCCATGATGCCCACTTGTTTTTACTGACCACTGTGACTCAGGAACCTGTGGGCAAATATCTTTGTATGGACATACGTAATTCTGCTTTTCTTGGGTAGACATCTAGCAGTGGAATTGTTGGATTAACTGATAAATTCAAGTTTTACGTTTCAAGAAATTGGCCAGTTGATTTCCAAATGGGCTATATTGTTTTTCATTTCTTCCTCTAGTGTGTGAGGTTTATGTCTCTATCCTAAACAGTGTTAGATGTTGTCAGCATCTTTGATTGTATCCACCCTAATGAAGCATCACATGACTTTTATTTATATTTCCTGATGCTTTTTTAAAAATGAATTATTTTGCATGCATGTATGTTTTGCCTGCATGTATGTCAATGCATGCTTGGCACCTTACAACAGTTCTTGCCAGAAGAACACGTCAGATCCCCTGGAACTGGAGTTACAAATGACTGTGAGTTGATATGTGGATGTTGAGAACCAAACTTTGTTGCTAAGAACAAGGTTGTCTGGAAGAGCAGTTAATAATCTTAACCTCTGAGCCATCGCTCCAGCCCCTCCCTGATACTTTTGATATTATTTTCTCATGTTCCTAATAGCCACACACTTACCTTTATAGGAGTAATACCTCTTCATGTGTTTTATTTGCTCACTTACCTTCCATTTAGGAATTACTATAGCTTACAGCAAGTTGCAAAATTATAGAGAGGCCCTTCTATGTCATGAAGTCTGTCCTCCTTCACTATACAGTCCTATGGATTACACCCAGGCTGTCTGCCAGGCTTTACCTGGCCCCCATGCACTTTTTTTCTCCAAGTGGTAACTATAGCATGCTTTTAAAATCAGGAAACTGCTATCAATATGACCCACATATCTTTATTTTGTCTTACATGTATTTATTTGTGTGTATATTTATATGGATTCAAGCAGTTTCTCCTATCTGCAGATTTACATAATAGTCATAACATCCCATAGTATGTCTTCTTGCTCTCCAATTATAATGAACACAGACATCCCCCCCCCCGCACCTCCCCCCCCCTGTCTCTCTGTCTCTCTGTGTGTGTGTGTGTGTGTTTGTGTGTGTGTGTGCGCATCCCTGGCTGTCCTGGAACTGGCTATGTAGTCCCTGCTGTCCTTGAACTCACAGAGATCTACCCACTTCTGCTTCCCAAGAGCTGAGATTAATGATGTATGCCATGGCACCCAGTCTGCATGACACTCTTACAACTCATTTTTTTGTTTGTTGTTTTGTTTTGTTTTGTTTTGTTTTTATTTTCATATATAGCTGTGTAAAGTTTCAAGAGAGTAACGACAAGACTCAGCTTATCTTTGGCTCTGTCACCAACATACATGCAAAAGACGCAGCCCCAGTGGAGGTGAGCGCACAGTGAAATTGTTATGCTTTATCAGAGTTAGTCTGGAAAATTATCATAATTTACTCAGAATACAAGAGATTTTTATTTATTTATTTTTTAGAAGATACACACCATGCTGGTCCTAGAAGGCAATGGGAACCTGGTGCTCTACACAGGAGTGGTGCGGGTATGTTGAAAGCAGTGACTCGTGCTTTGGGTAGAACTGCCTCCATTATTTACAGTTGACCCTGCTGCTTCTGTGCAATTTGGAAGAACATTCTTGTGGAAAATGAAGCTAATTGTGGCGACCAGTCCTAATTTGGATTAAGATTCAGTGTTAAATGCATTGCCATTATGCACCTGTGATCCCCAAATGGGAAATTGTGTGTAGGTAGAGTCTTAGAAACCAGTGTGAGACTGGAAGGTGAGCAGCTTTGGGAAGCACCAGCATTGTCGCAGGATTGCATGATACTCAGTTCCTTTTGTAACATTTGTCAAGTTTAAAAATATGTGCTTAAGCTGGGTATGGAGGCACACATCAGTAATTGCAGCACTTGGAAGGCAGAGGCAGGTGGATCTCTTGTGAGTCCAAGGTTAGCCTAATCCTCAGAATGAGTTCCAGAACAGCAGAGCTACATAGTGAGACCTTGTCTTAAGAAATTAAAAATAAATCCATAAGTAAATAAAAAAATACATACTTAAAGAACAGTGAAGGAGATGTATTACATTATTTCTATTTTTTTCTATTAAATTATTGTGTTTTTAAGGCAAGGTCTCACGTAGTAGTACAGGTCTTAGGACCCTCCTGACCTGGCCTGGCCTGCCAGGAGCTTTATAATGTTTTCTGAATGCAGCTGCCACCTGCCTATCCACTCTGTCTCCATGTTATCCTGACATTTCCAGTAAACCGCCCCTTGATTTTATTGTTAGCTTTGTGCATATATACACGTCACTAAAGATCAGTTTGTTTACTTTCCTTGTTTTTGAATTTTTTTTTTTTTTTTGGTTTTTCGAGACAGGGTTTCTCTGTGTAGCCCTGGCTGTCCTGGAACTCACTTTGTAGACCAGGCTGGCCTCGAACTCAGAAATCCGCCTGCCTCTGCCTCCCAAGTGCTGTGATTAAAGGCGTGTACCACCACCGCCTGGCTTGTTTTTGAATTTTTATATAAAGGAGTTATATATATGACTCTTGAGAAAAATCTTATTAGATTTTATATACTATCTTTATCTTCAGCTTTTTTTAAAAAATTGAGTTATTTTTCTTTATACATATATATGTGTGTGTGTGTATATATATATATATATATATATATATATATATATATATAATTTATTTATTTATTTTTATTTATATGAGTATTCTGTAGTTATCTTATGTGCCTAAACATATAACTTAAGGTGATGAAATCACTGACATCTTCCCCCTCGTCTTTTTATTCCTCAAAGGTGGGGAAAGTCTTTATCCCTGGGCTTCCAGCTCCTTCCCTGACAATGTCCAACATGATGCCTCGGCCCAGTACCCCGCTCGACGGCGTTAGTACTCCGAAGCCTCTGAGTAAATTGCTTGGATCAATGGATGAGGTAAGAAGTAGATTAGGCCTTGTCAAATGTTAATCATGTTTTGAAGAAGTTGGTCTAGTATTAGCTTTTTCCATGGCTAACTTAATTTTAGGTAATATTTACACAAACATGTTTTTGAGCACAGGTGGGAGATAACTGCTTGCTGACCTCCTTTGTGTTGTGAGAGGTGTTCTTTGAAGATGTGGAGAGGTGGAAATGATATACTTTTTTTTTTTTTTTAAGATTTATTTTATTATATGTAAGTACACTGTAGCTGTCCTCAGACACTCCAGAAGAGGGAGCCAGATCTCGTTAAGGATGGTTGTGAGCCACCATGTGGTTGCTGGGATTTGAACTTATCACCTTCGGAAGAGCAGTCGGGTGCTCTTACTTGCTGAGCCATCTCACCAGCCCCATGATATACTTTTTAAAGTATAAAGATCTCACAATTTCTCAGGATGTAGTAGATAGGTGTTCTGCATAGGAAATCATAATTTAGGGTAGCTTTAGGCAGAGGCAGGCGGATTTCTGAGTTTGAGGCCAGCCTGGTCTACAAAGTGAATTCCAGGACAGCCAGGGCTATAAAGAGAAACCCTGTCTCGAAAAACAAAAACAAAAACAAAAACAAAACAAAAAAAGAGTTATAAGTGAGAAATGGCTCAGCAGTTAAGAATTGGCTGTTCTTCCAGAGGACCTGGGTTCAGTTCCCACTAACCACATGGTGGGTCACAACTGTCACAAATTTAGTTCCAGGGGATCTGGCGTCTTCACATCAATGCATATAAAATAAAATTAAATTATTTTTAAAAAGTAATAAGTAAGGAATAGAAGCCAAGCCATTAATGTTCCTCCATTCACTGAGCAGAATCCTGGGCCGAATCCTTTTTATTTTTTTCCATTAATTAATTAATTAATTAATTTGCTTTATATCTTTGTCACAGCTCTCCCCCTAACCCCACCTCCCATAGCTCTTTTTCCTATGCCCTCTCTTTTCTGAGAAGTGGGACCCTCTGACCCCTGCCGCCAAGGTATCAACCCTCCCTGGCACATCAAGTCACTGTAGGACTAGGCTCATCCTCTCCCATTGAAGCCAGACACGGTGGCCCTGTAAGGGGAATGGGATCCCCAGGCGGGCAACAGCGTCAGGGACAGCCCTGCTCCAGTTGAGGGACCGGCATGAAGAGCAAACTGCACTTGTGCTACATATTTGCAGGGGATTGGGGGCTAGGTCTAGCTCATGCTTTCTCTTTGTGGTTCAGTCTCTAGGAGCCCCCAAGGGTTCAGGTTGTTTGCCTCTGTGGGTCTTCCTGTAGGGTCCCTATCCCACCAGGTCCCTCAATCCTTCCTCTGACTCTTCCACAAGACTCCCAAAAGCTCCCTCTAAAGGTTTACTGTGGATCTCTACTTTTGTTTTCATTGGTTGCTGGATAGAGCCTCTCAGAGGACAGTTTTGCTAGGCTCCTGTCTGTAAGCATAGCAGAGTATCATTAATGGTGTCAGGGATGCGTATCAAGTTGGGCCAATCATTGGTTGCTGGCCTGAATCTTGAGGTTAAGAAGGGTAAATAAAGGACTGTGAATTCAGGGCAAGGATATGAACACAGGAGAGTTCAAAAGACTTTCTGACGCTGTTACACCTTGAGATCCTGATGTCCCTGCCTTCAGTTTGTCAGTGCTGAGATTACAGGTATCTAGTACCATGTAGCTAGATCTTTTAATCCATGTATCTCCATCGCTTAACACATAAGTTAAAGGTGTAGCAGATCTGTGGGATGAGTAAATAGTTACGTTGGGTGGAATAGCACAGAGTGGGATGATAATAGTTAATAATAATAACTAGTATTTGAAAAATTTCTACACACTAGGCACTGTCTGCTCTATCAGTATTTTCCTATAACAACTTTACTGATTGGAAAGATACTTGGTCCTCACTTTATAGGTGGATGCTCAGAGGTACACGGAACTTAGTTGTCTAAAGTTAAAGAGCTGTTAAGTGGTAGAACTGGGATCCACACCCTAGTAATGTGTTTTTGAAGACAGTGAATGAAAAGACATAGCTCTGAGTGCAGTTCCTCTGGCATTATAGGATTGTGAGAGAGAGGGTTGAAGCTAGGAAGGTCAAGTGAAGTCTGTGTCTACAAGAGAGATCAGGAGGGTCTGAGCTTCATGTGTAGAAAGGAGGAGAGTGGCATAGTAGGCCTGGAGAAGTGTAAAGGCCAGCAGCCTTTATTCTCTGAGGCTGTTGAGTGTTACTGAGGAATGAGGCTGAGTTTCTGAGCAGCTTAGGCTGGTACCTGTGCTCACCAGACTGGAAAGCCTGGTGACAAGTGGTCTACATTTGAAGGATGTCATAATGTGATGTGTATGTATGCTGTCGGTAAGATGCTTTTCCTATGAAGAACTTGGCCTGCTGCAGGACTGTCATTACTGGAGCAGAATGATTGGAATCATCAAACCATATGCAAAAATACAGTTCCTTGTCTTTAATCTCAAAGTCTTTTCATATGTGTTGTGACTTTTTATAGGTGGTTCTGTTATCTCCAGTTCCAGAACTGAGGGATTCTTCAAAACTTAATGATTCTCTCTACAATGAGGATTGCACATTCCAGCAGCTTGGAACTTATATTCATTCTGTGCGAGACCCTGTTCATAACAGAGTCACTCTAGTAAGTCCTCCTCCAGAGGGTGGAGTAGCTGGCTGATCTTTCAGAGGGTGGAGTAGCTGGCTAAGGGTTATTTGCCTAATACTTCATATTTGGCAGGATGTAAAATTATGTGTGGAAATGAAAACGAACATTTCTCATGATTTTAAACATTTATTGTCCTATGATGTGCATATGTGTGTGAGTCTGCATTCATGTGGTCATGACATGAATGACCACAACTTTGGAGTTGGTTCTCTGCTTCCATCTTCATGTGAGCTGTAAGAATTGAATGCAGGGTGCCAGGCTTCAACTGCTGAGTTACTTTGCCTTTTGGATATCTCGTCATTTTTAAAACATGCTATCATTTTGTACTATTTTACTTTAATTCTGTTTTTATTTTCCTAGATTTCTATATTAAACATTTACTGAACCCAACCCCAATTAAGGAGCTGTGGGGAGTGGATGGTTTCTGTGGGAGGGAAGGTCAGTTTCCTTTAAGGATGTGACCCTGGTAGGATGACCACCCATCTATCAGTGGATTCCTTCATATCCGAGAGCTTATGGGTAGCATAAATTGGACTTGATGGGTTGTTAAGAAGAAGGAGAGAGGACAGGAAGTCGGGGGGGTTGGGAAATAGGCTCTGCAAGGAGTTGGGGATGACTATGATAAACAGACATTATATGAAATTCTCAAGTAGCTAATAAGAGTATTTTAAAAGTTTATTTAAAATAAGCAAATTTAATACATCAGTTCACATTGCTGTGCTTTTGCCTTTCAGAGAAAGTCACTTTTTGATGGTGTCGGTGTCTTGTAGTGTTTGGATAAAAGCATTATTAAAAGAATTTTTGAAAGTATTTTTCAAAAATGCATATTTAGTTAGAAGCATTCATTCTCATTGAAAAATATAGCAGTTCATTTTATTGTATTTTGTCTTGACAGGCAGACAGTAGTAAAAATTGCCATTTTTTTTAAAGCTTTTAAAAACTTAGAATACTTAAGCAGTTGTTTTTTTGTTTGTTTGTTTGTTTGTTTGTTTCCATTCTTTTTGCTAGGAACTGAGCAATGGCTCCATGGTTAGGATCACTGTCCCTGAAGTGGCCACCTCGGAATTAGGTACTGTGCAGTCTCGGTTTGTTTACCACACTGTTGATGGGGACAGTTTCTGTTCTCTTTTTTTGTTGTCTGAATGCAGTGCCTGTGGAGGCCAGAAGAGGCTGTCAGGTCCCCTCAGTCGAGAGTTAAGAATGGTTGTGAGTTGCTATATGGGTGCTAGAAATTGAACCCAGGTTCTCTACAAGAGCAGCCTAGGCTCTTGACTGCTGAACCAACTCTCCAGCCTGTGGTTTCTGTCTGTAGAAGTGATTCCTTTGCAACATCTGGTTTATTCTTGTTTGTTTTCAGCTAAAACGTGCCATTTTGGTTTTCTAAGGTTTATAGCCATATGCTTCTAGTCTTTTCAGTGTCTGCTCATACAGCAGATTGATGAGGCTGTGCTCCTAAAGATGGTGTCTGTGACAGTGGTGGAGTGGAGGGAACAAGAATGAAAACTTTGACTGTCTGGAGCCATTTTGTCCCAGTAGTGAATCTGCTGTTTACAGCAGGCAGTCAGTCCCCTTGGCTCTCTTCACTGTAGCTGATTTTCACACCAGTAATGTGGCATAACTAAGAGCAGTATATATTAGATAATGTTTGCCCTAACCTACTTACGGCATGGTAAGGAAGACATTGTAGAAATTACAAGTTGCAGTTTTAGTTGACAGGAATGTTCACTCATTGAGAATATCTTGTAGCATCCGTAAGCATTCCTGTTAGTAAGTGCCTGTGCTGCATGTTGAACCTACTCAAGTATTTAATCCACATTTCATATAAATTTATTGGTGTAGAAATAAGATATTGGCCGGGCATGGTGGTGCACACCTTTAATCCCAGCACTCGGGAGGCAGAGGCAGGTGGATTTCTGAGTTCGAGGCCAGCCTGGCCTACAGAGTGAGTTCCAGGACAGCAGGGCTACACAGAGAAACCCTGTCTTGAAAAACCAAAAAAAAAAAAAAAAAAAAAAAAAAAAAAAAAAAAAAAGAAATAAGATATTTTTTTATGAAGTAAACTTGATTGTTTAAAGTAGGATAGTTTTGAGAGTGAGAAGGGAACAGTTATTTCCTGGAGCAGTGGTTATTTCTGGTGAACTGGGCTATATGCTCACTTTATTTCTAATCCAGAATTAGGGATCTCACAGCTAATCTTGAGGTTTTTTGTGAGCCCTGTTGAATTCAGTGATTAGTTTAAAGTGATTGATAGGGATGAGGTAATGTTTGTGCCCAGTAGACTCCTTAGTGACAGTTTCTTTTTTTCCTGGCTAGCCTTGACATTGTAGTAATTTGAACCTTCCCATTTGAAAGGAGGCAGGAAGTACATACTAAAATCAGTGTTTGCTTTTAATAGTACAAACGTGTCTGCAAGCAATTAAGTTCATCCTGCCAAAAGAAGTAGCCATTCAGGTGCTCGTCAAGTGGTACAATGTGCACAGTGCTCCAGGAGGACCCAGCTGTCACTCAGAGTGGAGTTTATTTGTGATTTGTCTCTTGAACATGATGGGTTATAACACAGACCGCTTAGCATGGACCCGAAGTGTAAGTAACTACAGTTGTTTTCTTCATTATTCTGTTACAAATGAAGTGCTTGTATAAAGTCAATGTCTTGCGGTGTATGTAGCCCAGGCTGCTCTTGAATTCACCACATTTCTGACTTTGCTTTCCAAGCTGGGATTGCAGTTGTGTGTTACTGATGCCTGATTTTGACTGTTTCAGTTATCTTTGTAAAACGACTTAAATAGACCTCTTGGTTTTGTTGGTAGGTGAGGCAGAGAGGTCACAGACTTAGCCTTAGAACACCGTTAGTGGTGTAAAGCTCATCCTTCTGTCAGTCATTTTTGCGGGATACATAGAGGGTTTACAGACTCACCAGCAGAATGCCTTCAGTGTGGCTGTTCTTGTTCTTTTGGAGATCATTCTCCAGTTACTCAAGAGTGGGACTCTGAAGGCGTTACTATAGAATACTTAGCCCTTTGTCCACCTATGTGTTTTCATCTTGTGTTAGTACCTCCATTTTTTTTTTAAAGCTTTTTCTTCTTCGTTATGAAAGTTATTTTTTCACTGAGGAAGAGTTGGAAAATGGAAGAAGCAAGCGATTATCTTTCATTCATTGGAATAGCTGTTGTAGACACTTTTAATGGTGCCTTTTACATAAAAATGGCACTGATAGAAATTTTGCAAATCTTTAAATTTTTTTTCACAAAACGGTTCTGTTATCATATGTAAACAGATAGCTAATACTTGGGCCTTATTGGAACATTGATTTATTTTTGAATAATTTGCCAGTGGCTTTTACACGTATCTAGCTGTTTCTCAAGAAATGAATCTTTAAGACATGGGCCAGATAACATTCAGAAGGAGTGTCCAGTCAATATTCTTGTTAGTATTGTTTAGAAGTACCACCATTACCACATTGATTATTTGTGATGTAATGAGCCTTTGCTAGCTCAGAGCAATACTGTCTTATTTCTGTGCAAGTTGGAATGATATTCTTTTCTCAGGCTTTCATTGGGTAAGTAGGAATAAAGTATAGCTCTCGAGGTTTTGACCAGCTCTTTGTAGCCTTTTGCTTGTATTTGGTCCCTTCTTAGCTTAGTAGTCTGATAAAGTCAGGTCACGTTAGTCACGCCTCTGACTTAGGATTCTGCAGAGACTTCCAATCTCCTTCATGCTATAAGCTGTAAAAGTACTTCTTCGGTCTGCTACCCTAGCCCTAGGCCTGGGAGCTTCTAGTCTCCATACAGTCTTATCTAGACTTAGAATGTTTTCAGCCTCTGAGACTTAACTGCTGAATAAGCTCTTTCTAGCTCTTTCTGGCTCTGGCTGGCTGGTCGACACAGCTGTTGTGGCTCACACTACTTTCCAAGCTGAACTAATTTAATCTGGTTTCTTTTTTCTGTCTCTCCTGAATTGCTCTGCTTGGCCTCATACAAATGTTGGCAATATATTCTTAATATGTAATAATCTTCTGACTTCACATTTTCCGGCTCTTTCTGTCTTCACCTGCGTCTAGCTTGTTCTCTCTTCAGCTTGCTCTGTACAGCTTTCCAGGTAAAACTGCCCTCCCCCTCCCCTCCCCCACAGTGCTCCCTCTTATAGCTTCCCTTTCCTCTCTCTCTTCATGAGACCTGGGCATAGTTTATTCTGTCAGATCTTTCTCTTGATTTGTCACTCTGTCTGCCACTTAGTTAGATATCACTTTTTTTTTTTTTTTAAGATTTATTTATTTGCTTCATGTATGTGAGTACACTGTCTCTGTCTTCAGAGAAGAAGAAGAGAGCATTGGATCCCATTACAGATGGTTGTGAGCCACCATGTGGTTGCTGGGAATTGAACTCAGGACCTTTGGAAGAACAGTCAGTGCTCTTAACCTCTGATCCATCTCTCCAGCCCCCTTGTTTATTTCTTTTCTTTTCTTTTTTTTTTTTTTTTTCGTTTTTCGAGACAGGGTTTCTCTGTGTAGCCCTGGCTGTCCTGAAACTCACGTTGTAGACCAGGCTGGCCTCAAACTCAGAAATCTGCCTGTCTCTGCCTCCCAAGTGCTGGGATTAAAGGCGTGCGCAGCCACCGACTGGCTTTCCTGTGATAAACACTGAGCCCCATCTCTCCAGCCCTTTCAAACATGAGGTATTTCCTTCTACAAACTAATTTTAGTTTCATTGTTTAAGATTAAAGGTGTGTTCTACGGGTGTGTCTGTAACTACTCCACAACTAGAAACAGGTTTTTTTTTTTTCCCTTCAGTAAATAACACTGAGCTAGTTTTGAATTTTTAGAATTTTGTTGGAAATTACAATTTCCGGGTAACTTGATTAAATGACACACTGACCACATGAGTTTCTGTAGAGTGACAGTTCCTGAGGCTAAGGTTGGGAGTCTGCTTTAATTTTTTTGAGACCAAAGCTTGGGATGAAATGGTCCTCAGTAGTCATCTTGTTTGTTTGTTTGTTTGTTTGTTTGTTTCTTTCTTTCTTTCTTTCTTTTGACAGGGTTTCTCTGTATAGCCCTGGCTATCCTGGAACTCACTCTGCAGACCAGGCTGGCCTCGAACTCAGAAATATGCCTGCCTCTGCCCCCTAAATGCTGGGATTAGAGGCGTGCGAGACCTCGCCTGGCTTGGCTATCTTGTTTCTTGGTGCTCATTTTCTATTTGCTTTGTCCAGACTTGTTTGTTTGTTTATTTTTTCATTTCTGTGACATTGTAGAGAGTGCTAATGACTCCTTATGTGATTTTTTGGTATTCTTTTGTGTAGATATAATTTGTATCATCAGTAAGTAGGAAAAGCAAGTCTGAGAGAAAAAGAAATGACCATTATTGTACCTATGAGCCCAGGCACTGTACTGACTGCTTTACATGCTTGATTTAGCTCCTTGGGCACTTAGGAGAGATTTATCTCATACTTCCTGGTGAAAAAAGAGAGTCAGTGACTTCTTCAGGTTCTGTAATTAGAATAGAATCCAAGTCCTTAAATTGATTAGTTAACAGCAATAACGTCACAATTTTGTCTTCTGTTTGGGGATTATGTTTCAGTTCGACTTTGAAGGATCACTTTCCCCAGTCATTGCACCCAAAAAAGCAAGGCCTTCTGATACTGGATCTGACGAGGTAAGCATTGTTATTCCTTGCTAATGTTATTGGTCTGTAGAGACTTGTCCAGATGTATATTCCTATCAATTTGTTATTGTTCCTTTATCTTTTGCTGTATTTATTTTACTTCTAAGGTTATTTTGAAGGATAGAATCTGTTATATTTTCTGTTATTTATTTACTTTGTTTTTAATCATATAAAATTACTATAAATGTCTATATTTTGAAGAGTTAAGTGTGGGCTTCTGGATATTTTATTGATAATCGATCAAGTATTTGACCGCATTTGCCCCCCTTTTTATTTTTTTTTAAAGATTTATTTTATTTATTATATGTAAGTACACTGTCTTCAGACACTCCAGAAGAGGGCGCCAGATCTCGTTACAGATGGTTGTGAGCCACCATGTGGATGCTGGGATTTGAACTTATCACCTTTGGAAGAGCTGAGCCATCTCACCAGCCCCGCCCTGCCCCGCCCCGCCCCCCCCCCCCCCCCCCCCCCTTTTTTTTTTTCCATTTTTTGAGACAGGGTTTCTCTGTTGTAGCCCTGGCTGTCCTGGAACTCACTCTGTAGACCAGGCTGGCCTCGAACTCAGAAATCCGCCTGCCTCTGCCTCCCGAGTGCTGGGATTAAAGGCGTGTGCCACCACGCCCGGCTGTGTGCTCTTTTTATTACCAAGGAGTGAGTCTCTATTGTAGGTTGTTTTGCCTTCTTTCTGTTGATGGTTATGTTAGGCTGTTTCCAGTTTTCTTTTTGTGTTTGAGTGAAGATGCCTATGGTGTCAGAGATGTAACCCCTGTTGGGATTTCAAGTGGTTGAAATCACCTGATGTGGGTTCTGGGAACCACACTCAGGCCCTTTGCAAAAGTAGTATGCATTCTCCATCCTCTCCATCCTCCTGCTGTTATCTTTATTACCACTTCCAAGAGCTTTTATGTAATAATTGTTGCCATTTTTTTCTTCTTCTTAGGACTGGGAATACTTACTGAACTCAGATTACCATCACAATGTTGAGTCTCATCTTTTGAACAAATCTCTATGTTTGACTGCTCTGGAAGTTTCAAATGCAAAAGATGAAGATTTTCCGCAGAACCTCAGTCTGGATTCTTCTACTCTTCTCTTTGCTCACATTCCTGCAATTTTCTTTGTTCTTCACCTGGTTTATGAAGAGCTCAAGTTGAATACTCTAATGGGAGAAGGAATATGTTCTCTTATTGACCTCCTTGTTCAGTTGGCAAGGTAGATGTTAGAACACTGCAAGAGGTCCTTAGAGGACTTCCTATGATATGACATAGGAACCTTGGTAGAAAAACTTTCCAATCTTCCCTTTCCAACCACCACAGCTTTGCCTGCAAACATAAAACTGTTGATACTGGATATGTGTGCACCTTTAGCATTCTGGAATTTTTAGTTTTTATTTCAGGATTCAGGGAAAGTCACAAGAAGCAAGGATGACTGGCTGTGGGCTTTCTGTTCTGACAAGCTGCCTGGCTGCACTCTTTCTTCTGTGTTCCATAGCAGTGTCCACATTTACGTGTTGCTTTCCCATGGAAAATTGTGGTGATGGGTGAAGTGCTAGATGCTTGTCCTGCTGTGGCATTGGGAAGCCTCAGAGTGAGCTAGATGTGGTAGAGCAGATGTCAGTGTATGGCAAAAGTGGCCTCAGTGCTGCAGCTCTTTGCTGTGGTTCCGTGCAGGGGAAGGCAGCCCTCACACTATACAGCCTTGTTGGCACTGTACTCCTGAAGTCATACTTAGTATTGTTTGGATTTTTGTGACCCTTGGTGACAACTAAGTTAAAGATTGCATTTCAACCTCTTAATTAAGATGATAGCACATTTTCTGACTTCTGTGGTACTGAAGATCCTGAAATACCTTTCTGAAACATGGTGTGTTTATTTGATGGTCCATTTCCCTAATGATAGATCATTGCCATCATAAATTTCAGTTTGTAATTTAATTCTTCTAAACCCTGATCACGGTTTTCTAAAATACATAGTACCTGTCCTTATAACTGTGACTGGCCCCAAACCTTTGATTCTTTCTGCCTCAGCCTTTCAAATTTTAGGATTTTCATATGTGTGCCACCATGCCCTGAATTTCCCACATATATATTATTTATATACACACCTTGTAGCCAATAATAGTGGCACATGCCTGTTATCCCTGTGCTTGGAAAACTCTGCTGGAAATACTGTACCTGAGGGAGACCATTTTAATTGAGGGAAAAAAACAAAACAAAATAAAACGACACAATAGTCAAGAAGCCTCAGAGAGAGCTAGGTAGTGTGTTTCTGTTTTCTGGGAGAAAGTATTGTCTGTGGAGATTACTTGCATAAGAGCATAACAGCCAGTAAACAACAGGAAGGAGCAAGGTAGTGCTCTATGTTGAGTTTGACCTTCATAAAATTTGTCTCGGCAAAAGGTTGTGTATGTGACACCAGATATATATGAAGGTACTCTAAATTCGAAAACTTTCTCATACCTATGCTTTTTAAATCAAAAAGTCAACTGAAGGAGGCTATTATAAGACTTTTGTTTGTGTGTGCTCTTAATGTTCTAGGGACTTAAAATTGGAGCCTTACTTGGACCATTACTACAGAGATTACCCAACTCTTGTCAAAACCACTGGACAAGTGTGCACCATTGACCAAGGTGAGTGTTGACACCACTTCAAGTCTTCAGCAGATAGGCATTTTGGTGTGTCTCTCCCGGAAGAGCAGGAGATAGACATTTTACATCTTATTTTAGCCAAGCAGCTTTGAAACGGAAGCATTTGACCTCTGTGTGGAAGGAAGCCACAACTTCTTTAGTTTACCCATTCCAAAGCTTAGATAGCCTCTACTGGCAGATACATGAACCTTCTTCACCTGTGGTGCCCAGTCAGTAGCCAGTGTCATATATTTACTTGGCTTTAATTAGCAGTAAAAGTTTAGGACCTCATTGCACTAGCCACATTAAGATAGTTAGTAGTCACATTGGGCTAGGGGTAACCTTCCTGGACAGCACCGGTGTAAACAACTTACAGCACCGCTCTTCCAGCCTAGACTGGAACTGAAGGGGCTCAGAGAGCAGAGCTGAGCTGAATCTTTTGTGTCCCTTTGTTTTTTATCTTTATAGAGGTAGGCTGGGTGAAAGCTAGGTTCTTTAAAAACAATTTAAAAATGACTTTTATGTGTTTTTTACATGTGTATGGTGCATATGTGTATGTGTGTGCCATTACATATGTGTGGCGTGCAGAGAACAACTTTTTTGAATCAGTTGTCTCCTCCCACCATGTAGACATAGGGATTGAATGCAGGTTGTCAGGCTTGGTGGTAGGTCCCTTTACTGACCCATTAGGCCAACTCTTGGCTAGCTCTTCATATGCTTTGTAAATGACATTGCTAAATTTTATTTACAGTGGAATAAAATAGAAGTAATTTAAATTTATAAATAATGTAATCAGCTACTTACTGTGATAGGAATATGATTTATTTTGGATAATATTGAAAATGCACTTCTTATAGTTTGAAAGGATAAGTATTATGACCATCTTTTTTTGTCTTAAATGCGTTTGTGTGTCTTTATAAACATTTTGTGTATTTTAAAGGTCAGATGGGATTTATGCATCATCCCCCATTTTTTACTTCTGAGCCACCAAGTATATATCAGTGGGTGAGTTCATGCCTGAAGGGTGAAGGGATGCCGCCCTATCCTTACCTTCCTGGGATTTGCGAGAGGAGCAGGCTAGTGGTCTTGGTATGTATTTGGAGTATTGACTGATTGATTATCTTATTTCTTTACATTTTCATACATACAGCACATACACTATTCACATTTATACACACACAAGTTATAGTAAAAATCACATTGTTTCTTTCCCCCCATACAGTTCTATACATTTCAGCAGATAAATAGTTATATATAATTGCCATTTTAGTTAGAATATTGAACATTTGTAGTAATGACTTTGGAGAGGAGGAGCACCTCTCTCAAATCCCACTTTAAGTTGTTGCATGTGCACCAGATAGCAGCTTCTGTTGCTCACAGACCACCTACATACATGTTGCTGCCCCATAGTTTGCTTATCTGATAGTTGGTTTGCTTTCAGTTGTTGATGGTAATAAGTGCTGATATTCTAAGTAGTTACACACAGGCCTTCATGTCAATGTAAGTTTTTATGTCCTTAGGCTGAGGACCGAGGACTGGGACTAATGGATCTACACTAAGTATATGCTTAGCATTATGGAAATTGCCAACTATTTTCCAGAGTGGCTGATTGCTTCCCAGTGCCTCCTGCAATGTTAAGATCCTGTTTCCTGGAATTCTTGTCCATTATTGACACTTGACACTTCAGCTTGGCTGATCTGTGGTCATACCTTACTGTGCTCTTCAATTGCATTTCCTAGTGACTGTGCTTAGGAGTTCTGTAAGAATGTGATTGCTGCTTCTGTCCTGCTTTGTACTCTGTGTCATTGTTCTGCCAAGAAAGCATTTTTCTTTCTTGTTTTTTACATTGCATCTTACCATGTAGACCAGGGTAGTCTTGAACTGGTGATCTTGCCTCAGCATCTAGACTGATGTGATCCTGGGGAAATACTATCACTCTGACTTAGGTTGAGTTTTGTTACTCTCTGGATGTCCGTCTCTTCGGATGTCCCTTTTGTAGCTGTGCTTCTGTCAGAAGTCTGTTGAGCACGTTTTTTTTCAGTCTGAACTTTGAGGAAACATTTTTCCTGGTTTATGTATGTGCTCTCCACATTGTCTTAATTGTTATAGCTTCATAGTAAGCCTTAAGGTTAGTTTGTGGTACTCTTTCATTGCTATTCTTCTTAAACGTTGTCTTAACCTTTGCCTAGTTTATAATTACTTTACATATGGTTATTACAAGTCCTGGTAAAATAGTTTTCCAAGATGTATATTTATTTTAGGAATGTTGTCCATCTTGAATAGTTAATGCAATCCTCAAACTTAGATATAGAACCACAGGGCATTGCTAAAGTTGAGTTTCTCACTACATATGCTTCTGTTTCTTGATGTTGGTACAGTGTGTATATAGGCCTGTTAGGGAGCTTTCCTGAAATGGGGTCTTCTCAGGCAGACAAGAGACTTGTAACTACTTTTATCCCCTCTTTTGAAAGTTTGAAAACTGTAAATATCCGTTCATCTTTCCCTTCGCTGTTCTATTCTGTTCCGCTTCCTGTTGAACAGGGCCTTCTCAGTCCTCCATGGCTCCAGGTAGGGGTATGCAAGGGTGGTTCTGTGTGTTTTTTAATTCATATATGTAGTCGTCACCACCATCTTTCTCTAATTTTCTCATCACCCAAATTAGTTTCATTTCCTGTTTCTATGATAAAACACCCTGAGAAAAGTAGCTTAGGGGAGAAAAGGCTTATTTGGCTCACAATTCCAGGTCCATCTCTGGGCAGAGACAGAGTGTGAGGAAACTGAAGTAGCTGGTCACATCACATCTACAGTCACGAGCAGAGACCAATGAATTAATGCATGTGTGCTTAGTTTGAATTAATGAATTAATGCATGTGTGCTTAGTTTGTGCTCTCATTTCCATGGTCTGGGTTCCTCTGCTTAAGGAAGGTCCCACTGATGATTGCATCAGATAGGATCATCAGCATAATCCCTCAGACATTCTCAGGCAAATGTGCCAAAAGGCTTGCATCCTAGGTGTTAAGCTGACAGTACTCTATAACCTAGGCAGGCTTGGGCTATGCACTGTTAAACAGTAATTTCCTCTTCCTCTTCCTCTTCCCTTTGATCCCTGATACCCTCTGTTCTGGCTCTGTGAATTTACCTAATTTACATACCTCTTGTTGGAATACTGCTATAGCCCTTTGGGGGTTTAAGTGATTTGTGGAGATACTTATAAATAAGGATATTGTAGGCTTATAGTTAATACAGGAAAAGTGAGAGGCAGAGATGGGAGGATTCCCCACAAGCTTGCAGGCCCTGGTTTACACAGCAATGAGTAAGAGTCCCTGTCGGTCGTTGGGTGGTACCAAAGAGAGATGGCTCAGCAGTTAAGATCACTTGGCTTCTCTTCCAAAGGAACCATCACTAAGAGACTTGCCACAAGCAAGGTAGAGGACAAGAACCAACATCTGAGTTTGTCCTCTGGCCTTCACATATATGCTATGCCATGTACATGTCTGTAGTCATACATGAACACTCAGTAGGAATATGCATGCACATATGCATCACAGTGTACAGAAATAATTTTCTAGTGGGTGATGTTTAGTCATTTGAACTGTTTTGCATTTTTTCTTGCTATTTTGAATATATGTGGTTCTAAAGAAATTAGAGACTAAATGAGATCCTTTGGGATAGCTACCACTGTTAGATACTATAAGGGTATGACTAGGTACTTGTAGGGATAATTAAGAACATAAGAGTATGGAACACCTGAGACTCTTTTAATTATGGGAATATAAGAATGCTCCAAAATTTTGTAAATTTTAATGCGTATTTACTATAAGCCAAAGCAAATTTACTCTCTGATATGAAATATATGGTCACATAAAGACCGGAATGTGAAGGCATGAAGCAGTTTTCTTATAACTGATGGAAACTAGGAACAACCTATATGTCAATTTAAGAAAAAAAATTGAAATTTTATTTTGTGTGGGTCTTTTGCTTGCAAGTATACTATGTACCATGTATATACAGTGCCCATGGAGGTAAAACATTGGCCCCCCCTAGAACTGGAGTTACAGATGGTTGAGAGGCACCATTTGGGTGCTGGGAATTGAACCTGGGTCCTCTAGAAGAGGAACCAGTCCTCTTCGTTACTGAGCCATCTCTCCAGCCCATGTTCATCAACTTTTGAGTAGATGTACTAAATTGGTACATCTCGTAATGGATACTACTCAGTAAAGAGGAACAAAGTACTGATTATAGCATAAAGGGGAGGAATCTCATGGCTGTGTTGTAAGTGTGGAACTGGGAAGACTCCTTCCTGTGTGATCCCATTTATATCATGTAGGACAGATGGGCTAAGGGACAGGTAAAGTTATTGCTAACATTTGTGGAGAAGGATTGTGATAGAACATGAGGGTGGGGTTGGGATGATGTTTGGGGTATGATGCACCTTTTCTGTATTGAGAATGATAGTCACCTGGTTGAATAAAGTTTGTCCAGACTCACAGTGTTGTACCTCTGAAAAGCAGGAGTCTTCTCACACTGTGCTTTTCTTTCTTTTACTTCAGTGGTTTGTTTGGATGTGGGGCACAGTTCTGTAATCCCAGCACTAGGGAGTCAGGCAGGAGGCTCAGTAGTTCAAGGCCAGCCTCAGATTCATGGGGATTTTTAGGCCACTCTGGGCCACATGAGACCCTGTTTCATAAAGAAAAATAGCCAAAACAACTGAAGATTAAAAGTAAAAAAACAAAACAAGTAACAAGTTCCTTTTCTCTGCAGAGCATTGCCCTCTACACCCTTGGTGATGAGAGTTGTGTTTCTGATGAAACTTGCCAGTATTTATCCAAAGTAACCTTAAGTAAGTTGTTACAATGTTTGCCTCCCACAAACAGAATATTAAAATGTTTATTAGTGCTAGCCTTAGAGACAACATCTTGCCTCTTTTAGTACTATTTAGTCCATAATCACAACTGAATTTCAGATACCAGGTTACTTCAAATCTGACAGACCTGGTTTCTATGGCCAGTGTGGCTGTATAGGACTGTGTTAATCTAAAGGAAACAAATGGCTGTCCTCTGCAGCTTGCCACAGTACTGCTTGCTTTTTTATTTTTAAATTTTGGTTAATGAATTCTTACTTCAGATATCTTATGCATGTTGCTTTTCTTACCAGGATGTCTATTAAATAAAGTTTCCATTCGTTGCCTTTCAGCTCTCCAGAAGCCACAAGCAGAGCAAGAGGAGAACAGGTAGCTTGTTTTAGACTGGGCTTTTATATTTAAAGTCGGGGCATTGTTGAGTGTCTGTGTTTAATGCAATCTTGTTCTCCATAGGTTTACTTTCCGGCATCCTGCTTCAGTGTCTGTTCTGGCCGAGAGATTAGTTGTCTGGATGGCCAATGTAGGTAAGAGCTGTGCTGTTACCAAGGACCAGGGCCTGCTTCCACATCACTCTCGCTGGAACTGGGAGGCGTGTGAAGAGAGTCTATGGTTTTCTGTAAAAGGCTGAAGATTGAGATACTGTTCACTAAGTGGAGCCTTTACAACTTCTATAGAAGAGTAGCTGGGACACCAGCCTTTTATATCTTAGGGCATTGGAAACCTTTATTTCATTCCCTGTGGATCAGTTGAGGCTACAGATCTGTAAGCTGGTCTCCGAATGCAATCTTTAGTTACTATACCTCTAAATGTGTAGAGATTCTGAGATTTTAGTTCAGAAATGGGCACTCCCTTATCATCTAAGATGAGTTGTGTAAGCCTTTCAGAGTGCTCTCAAACAGAAAAGGCCCAAGATTTTGGGCACTGTGATGAATGAATACTCAGCTAACAAGGAAGGAAAATTAATTCTTTTTTAAAAAAATGTATAATTTATTTATTATTTATATGAGTGCACCATAGCTGTCTTCAGACACACACCAGAAGAGTGCATCAGATCCCATTACAGATGGTTGTGAGCCACCAAGTGGTTGCTGGGAATAGAACTCAGGACCTCTGGAAGAGCAGTCAGTGCTCTTTAACTGCTGAGCCATCTCTCCAGCCCAGGAAAATTAGTTCTTTATTTCTTGGTCCAAATGTCATCACTCCTCGGTTTAAAAGTGTTTTGTTTGAAAAAATAATTGGGCAAAACCAACAAAGACATCTTGCCAGTAGTGGTGGTACATGCCTTTAATCACAGGACATAGGCAGAGGCAGGTGGAGGACTCTGAACTTGATGCTAGCCTGGTCTACATAGCGAGTGCCAGGGCAACTAGGGCTACATAGACTGTG
>LR753867.1:76420-123480 GCA_902729485.2 Mus minutoides
TATATATATATATATATATATATATATATATATATATATATATATATATATATATATATATATATATATATATATGATGTATAAATGAAAAATACCGGATGAATTCTGTTCATTGTACATCATTTATTTAATATTTACTAAAATTTATTCTTATATAAGGAAGTATTTTTACTTCAATAATTGATGAACTTTTATATCATAGTGGATAATATTGTGAAGTTTAGAACTTCATTGCTAGAAAAGAAATTTGAATTGGCCTGAATTTTATAAGTATTTTAAATATTAAATGTATTTAACATTCAAAAGTATGCGTGTATGTAGAGAGTAATATTAAAGTGAGTTTGTCTGTTGGTCACTCACCTTTAGCCCAGACCGTATCAGTGCAGCCAGCGCCCACTGCTGTCACTCACCGGCAGATGTGTTACCTTTGTCTTGCTCAGTTAACCATCTTTATATTTTGCTTAGAAATGTATGTTTGAGTGTTTATGTGTATACATACAAGTACCACATTCAGCTGAGCTGATTCATGTAGCTCAGCTGAATTTATTGAAGACAGACAATAGGACTTGCCCTGACCCATGCCTTTTAACCCCCGTAATGAAACAAAGTTCCTATTTTTATTTCTATATATTTTGATGCACATGTACACAAAGTTTTTTGTGGCTATGATGAACCAGAGGAGTGGAGGTGTCTTTCATACCAACTCCCAAAGTAATGGTAATCAGTTCACATCACTGTTGATTACGGGTGAGGTTGCTGCTGTTTCCTGTACTTTACCAGCTCTTAGTGCTGGTGACTTCAGTGTTTTGGACTGACTAGAGGATGATTGGAGAAGTGGTGGATCTCTAACTGAAAAGCATCTTTCTTTCTTTCTTTCACGTCAAGGGTTCACTTTAAGAGATCTGGAGACTCTTCCTTTTGGGATTGCTCTTCCCATCAGAGATGCGATTTACCACTGTCGGGAGCAGCCTGATTCAGACTGGTCAGAAGCTGTCTGTCTGTTGATTGGACGTCAGGACCTTTCCAAGCAGGCTTGTGAAGGAAATTTACCCAGAGGCAAATCTGTGAGTGTTGACATGGGAAATTCAGTTTTAGCCCCAGATAAAATCAAAGTGGAAACAGTCTTCATTTTCTTTATTGATTTTGGTAACTGCATATCAGTTTGCCTTTTATGTTATAAAGTCAGGTGGAGTTCATGATTGAACATGGGAGTTGTGAACTTAGTGACTGCCCCATGCTGCCTGGCCCTTCCTTTGCTCAGAATCAGGATTGGTACAGAGTCAGCAAGCCACCTGCCATGCCTGTTCTACTTGTACCTGTAGAAGCAAGCAGTTACTACATAGGAAACCCCAGAGCCTGTGTACCCTCAGTGTGGCCAACTAATACCTGTTCTTTTGTTGATTACTTTTTGAAGGGTTCAATTTCTTGAATTCAGCCTTTTAATTAGGTATAAATAAATATGTATAACCCCAGAATAATAGTAAAATTAAAGCCTGAGGAAGAATACTTTCTCCTTTAGGAGTAAGTCTATTTTAGAATGAGTTCTAAGAATCCCAGAAACAAGGCTAATTTTTTTTTAAATAATTATTGTTGTTGTTGTTTTTATTATTATTATTATTAGTATTCATTTTTTTTCTTTTTTGAGACAGGGTTCTTATGTAGAGCAGTCAGGCTGTTATAGGACTCATAAAGATCTATGACATCCCTGAGCAAACAGGAGTCAGGTTTGTCTCCTTAGCCTTTGAGTCATCACATCATTACAGTGTCTTATGACTATGGTGTGTTATAGTAAGTCTCCTAGCTCAACAGTTGCATGCTGGGAACTTAGGCCAGATTCAGTTTCCACTAGAGTCTGATCTCAAATTTGTATCTAAATAGCAACTCTAGTTGACTTGGTGTTTGTCTATTTTTTAAAAAAATTTTTTATTAGATATTTTCTTAATTTACATTTCAAATGCTATCCCGAAAGTCCCCCCCCCCCCCCCCGCCCTGCTCCCCTGCCCACCCACTCCCACTTCTTGGCCCTGGCATTCCCCTGTATTGGGGCATATAAAGAATGCAATACCAAGCGGCCTCTCCTCCCAATGATGGCCGACTAGGCCATCTTCTGCTACATATGGAGCTAGAGACACGAGTTCTGGGGGTTCTGTTTAGTTCATATTGTTGTTCCTCTTCTAGGATTGCAGACCCCTTCAGCTCCTGGGGTTCTATCTCTAGCTTCTCCATTGTGTGCCCTGTGTTCCATCATATAGATGACTGTGAGCATCCACTTCTGTACGAGACAGCTATATCAGGGTCCCTTCAGTAAACACTTGCTGTCCTATGCAATAGTGTCTGAGTTTAGTGACTGATTATAGGATGGATCCCTCCCCACTCCCCCCCACCCCCCACCCCCCGGTGGGTTAGTCTCTGTATGGTCCATCCTTTCGTCTTAGCTCTAAACTTTGTCTCTGTAACTCCTTTCATGGGTATTTTGTTTCCTACTCAAAGGAGGAATGAAGTATCCACGCGCTGGTCTTCCTTCTTGATTTTTTTGTGTTTTGCGGTGTTTGTCTATTTTAAATACAAAATAGTCTTATTTTCTTGATCAAGAAAATCCAGATGTGGTAGTACATGCTTATAACCAGAACTTGAAGACTGAGCCCGGAGAATTACCATAAGATCAAGGATTGTCTGAATTACATACTATGACCCTGTCATAACACACACACACACACACACACACACACACACACACACACACACACTATCTTTAGCATTTAGATTTCTTTTGCTCCTGAGGATCATGCAGCATATAAAGGATATAAATATTAATCTATAAATTATTTAAATGTCAGTCTAGAGCTGGGCAGTGGTGTCACATGCCGTTAATCCCAGCACTTGGGAGGCAGAGGCAGGTGGATTTCTGAGTTCAAGGCCAGTCTGGTCCACAGAGTGAGTTCCAGGACAGCCAGGGCTATACAGAGAAACCATGTTTTGAAAAACTTAAAAACAAAAAACCAAAAAAACAAAACAGTCAGTCTAGGCAAGTTTATCTAAACTTGCTAAATTTCAAAATGGTTCTGCTATTTGTGTTTCTGTTCTGTAGGTTAGAATTTAGAGTCACCAATTGCCTCACGATGGCATACATTCTGAGAAGTGTGTCCTTAGGTAGTTGCGATGTATGAGCATGATAGTGTTTTTAGCTGGGTCACTGTGCATACATCCTATCTCAGGGAAGCACCATCATGTATGTGGGCTCTTGGTGGAAGTGCTGTGTGGTACATGTTATAGTTTGTTTCAGATTAGTTATTCCATGGGAACCACACTAAGTTTTTATCTGGATATACATCCCATTTTTTTCCTCCACACTAAACAATGGATCAGAAAACTAGCATTTGTAGGAACTAGACACTTCCACAGACTCAGGTGATAATGAGACCAGGAGTGTGTGGCCAACCTGGGCAACATGGTGCTGTCCCAGTGCAGAAGAGCTCAGCTTGTATGACAGCATTGTGTGACTTCAGAAAGTTTACTGGTTATGCTCACCTCTGGTGTAGAGTTTTGTCCCATTAGCCTGTTTTCCCTTCTCAGGCTAGACACACGACTACCTTTTAAATCACTACTCTAAAATCCATCACACAGGTGCTCTCATCAGAGGTGTCTTCAGGAACCGAGGCAGAGGAGGAAGATGATGGCATGAATGACTTGAACCATGAGGTTATGTCATTAATATGGAGTGAAGATTTACGGGTGCAGGATGTGCGAAGACTGCTTCAAAGTGCACAGCCTGTCCGTGTCAATGTGGTGCAGTACCCAGAACTCAGTGACCATGAGTTCATTGAAGAAAAGGAAAACAGGTGAAATAGTTCGTCTTCTGTCCAGTCTGTTACACTTGAGACTAGTTTGCTTTCCTTTAATTTTCTAACTTTGCTTTTTTAAACATTTAGAGTGTGTGTGTGTGTGTGTGTGTGTGTGTGTGTGTATACACTGAAGTGTGTATGTGGAGGTCAGAAAACAACTTTTGGGAGTCAGTTCTTTCCACTGGGCTTCAGGAAAATTCAACTCAGACCATTAGGCTTAGTGGCAAGTACCTTTTCTTAATAAGCCAGCTTGCCAGCTTGGTGGTTAGTTTTAAATGTTATCTTGCTATAGTCTAGAATTACCTGGGAGAGAATTTAATTTGAGGACTTACTTAGACCAAGTTGTTCTGTTGGGAATTGTCTTACATAAGCTAAAATTAAGTAACTTACTTTGAAGTTAAAAACTTTTTATATTAACTTTATATCTAATGCCAGCAAACCATCTATAGCTTAAAAATACTTTTTGGTTTTTGAGGATATAATTGTACCCTCCTCTTGAAATATAACAATTACTTCAGAAAAGGCAAATCTAAGAGAGCAACAGAATTTGTAAATGCAGTATATACGGGACTTATTCTTCTCTGTCTTAATCTAGGAATAGACTTTGGGACACTTGTTTGTTAATTTTTAGTGTGCTTTAAACTCACACAACTTGTGTTAGATACCTTTGCTTTTGTGAAGAAATACCTGACAAACCACTTAGGAACAGAAGCTGACTTTTGAACATAGTTCTAGAAGGAATGAGGCAGGTGCTAGGAGTGGCCCAGTCTGTAGGTACAGGAGCATGAGGCGACTGCTTCTCCCTCTACTCTGAAACCTCTCCTTTATCCTGTCCTCTCCTGGCATCAGACTTATAAGTTGCTTAGCTGGCCTTGATTTCTCGCTAGCTCAGGCAGGGCTTGCATTGAGCTTCTGATTTGAGGAGCTGGAATTATAGGTGTGTGAACCAGCCCAGCTTCTTATACTGTTTGAAGGGCAGTTGTCACTAATGCTTAGCTGCAGTCCACTGAAAGTCCTAAATTCTCTCACTGTTTTCTCACGACGTGGACTCAGGTTATCACATGAAATTGAGGGTAGAGCACCTAGTTAGGAATCGGGGCTTTCGTAGTGAGACTGTAGTAATTGCTGGATGATCTTGGCCAAATTGCTTAACATGTTATTTTATGAGTTGCTTCAGCTATAATAGACATGAGTGTAACAGTTATACCTCATTAGCTACTATCAAGTCAGTTTTTTTTATAGAACATTTAAAATACTTGGAGTGCATAGTAAACTTACTGTAGTCAGCTATTATTAACAGTGCATTGATTCTTTTTCTTTGTAATCTTTAGTACAGTGGTTCTCAACCTTCCTAATGCCATAACCCCTTAATACAGTTCCTCATGTTGTAGTGATCCCCCTATCATACAATTATTTTCATTACTACTTCATAACTGTAATTTTGCTACTGTTATGAATTATAATTTAAATATCTGATATGTTGATGGCCTTAGGTGACTCCTGCATAAAGGTCATTTGACACTTTCCCTAAGGGCTCACTACCCACAGATTAAGAAACTATTTTATTGTATCTGAAATCAGAATGTATCCTTTGCTTAGTGTCTAAGTCTCATTGGAGATCTTTTTTCTTGGTACTTAATGGGATCATGAAGCATCCTATGCCTTATGCATCCAGAGACCACAGCATTGATGCTATTGATTTAATTTAATGACTTTAAAGTATAATTGGATTATGTGTAAAGCTTTCACCAAAACATTCTATAGGATCCAGCTTCTTGGGTTTAAATTTCATGAATCCCCAGTTATTGTACTGCTGTAGTTCCAAGGAATGTTAGAACATCAGAATGTTAGAATCCTCTCTAATGAGATAGAACAGTACATTTATGTAACTAGGGAGAAATCAGCTTAATGAATATTTTTGTTTGCAGAGAGTGTTAACCCTTATTTAGCCTTTGAAGGTCCATCCTTTAATATCAAATAAAACTTTTAAAACAATTTCTTTTTTTTTTTTTAAGGATTTATTTATTATTATACTTAAGTACACTGTAGCTGTCTTCAGACACACCAGAAGAGGGCATCAGATCTCATTACAGGTGGTTGTGAGCCACTATGTGGTTGTTGCAATTTGAACTCAGGACCTTCGGAAGAACAGTCAGTGCTCTTATACACTGAGCCATCTTGCCAGCCCTCTATTTTTGGTTTTTCAAGGCAGTGTTTTTCTGTATAGCCCTGGCTGTCCTGTCACTCTGTAGACCAGGCTGGCCTTGAACTCAGAAATCCACCTGCCTCTCCCTCCCAAGTGCTAGGATTAAAGGCATGTGCCACCACTGCCCAGCTAAAACCATTTCTTAGTTATGAATGTCAACTTTGAAACTTTTTGTTAGTAGATTCAATGCAGGAACAAAAGTGAGGTGTTAAGTTTTTCAGTGTGACCAACAGAAGCCATTTTAACTTTGAGCATACTTGGTGTGTGGTTCTGGTGACTGTTTATGTCCTTCCTTTGTATACAGAACAGAGGTAAGGGGCATTTTTGAGGCAGTATTGGTGGAAGGAGTAAGGGGAAGATCTCAGCATACTAATGCAGCTCAACTGAAAGTTACATGGAGAAGGACCACCCAGATAATACATATATATATATATATAATATATATATAATAAATATATATTATGTTTATTATATATATTATATATAATATACTTTCTTTGAACAGGTTAGCATGAGTAGAGTTTAGGTTTCATGTTTTACCTTCTAGGAGAATTGGTTTTGTTTAAAGTGAAGAAGCAAAGGAACTCCATGCTTCAGCGTCCTGATGGGAGTAGAATTGTGAGAGGATTGGCGGGTCCTCCCATCTCTGTGGTGGTTTGTTTTGTGAAGACTTGATTGCCTTAGTTCCTCTCAGAATAATTTCCTCCTGTAGATTCCAGCTGTGCACACTGTTAACAGTTTGTGTGTTGGTTCGTATTTTCATTATAGACTGCTCCAGTTGTGTCAGCGAACTATGGCCCTTCCAGTAGGACGAGGAATGTTTACCTTGTTCTCATATCATCCTGTTCCAACAGAGCCATTGCCTATTCCTAAATTGAATCTGACAGGTATGTTAAATTCTGTGCTCATTAACAATAGACTAAGTTCATAGTTAAAACCAAAGAAATGTTTCTCTGCCCTCACTGATTTTTAAGCATTAATAGCTGCTCTGGTGGCTTTTGAAACTCCAATAGCAAATTGTATTACTTTTCTCGTAGCTGTGACAAAAGACTCCTGTCAAGCAGCTTAGGGGAGAGAAGAGTCTCTGGCTCCTGGTTTAAGAGGATGCAGTCTATTACTGCAGGAAAGCATGAGGATAGGAACAATTTGTGGCTGGAGCTTCCTCAAATCTGAACAATCAGGACACAGACAGGACGGCTGGAAACCTCAAGACCCAGCTCTCAGTGGCTTGGTTCTTCCAGTAGCTCCCAACCCCAAATGCCACAGTCTTCCAGAGCAGCACTACCACCTGGGAAACAAAGGGGTTAGAATATAGCCTATCACTAATTTTTCATTTTAATGTGATTATTTTAAGATATAAAATGTTCGAAGAGTTATTGTTGAGAAAAATGGAACTGTACGGCTGGATGTGGTGGCACACACCTTCCATCTCAGCTCTTGGGAGGCAGAGGAAGGGGGATCTCTCGCGTTCCAGACCAGCTGGGGCAACATAGTGAGATTCTGTTTTGTTGTGCTTTGCTAAAGTCTAACATGTACAGTAGTCGTTCTCTTGAGATACTCACTGTTTCTCTGTGTGTGCAGCTACAAATAAAATAAATAAATAAATAAATAAATAAATAAATAAATAAATAAATAAACCACTGTTCATCTCTTCAGAATTTGTTTTTGATGATGTTTTCAAAGTTCTGAAGATTTTTGGTATTTTTCTTTGTTCATTAAAAAAAATTATTTTAAATATCCATCCAGTTGTCATTTTGGCACAGTGGTCATCATGTTAGTCTCATAAATGTCCGTTGATGACAAGCTAACATAAGCCATTCAGAATATAAAGATGATTTCCCCATGTCTGTGTACACAATATGTATAGAAACTCAAAGGAATTAGAAAAAAATCAAACTGAACTTGTAACATCACAAACATTTAATTCATATCACTTGTGGACCTTCACATGAGAGAATGTTCCTTACTAGTTCCCTGGGTAACTTCTCTGTAAACAGACACTTTCTGTTTTGACACAGTGTCTTGGTCTTACTACATAGCTCAGGCCAGCCCCAAAATTTCCATCCTCCTGCGAGGCCTCTTGAATGCTGGGATTACAGGCATGTGCTACCGTATTCAGTTAAATTTGGCATTTTAAAAGAAATTGCTTAGTTGTTGTGTATGTGTGCATATGGAGGTGAGAGAAGAGAGCTGCAGTTACAGGTCACACTCATGTGGATGCACGGAAGTGGTCCGAACAGTATAGCCATCCCTCTCTCCAGCTACAAGTTTGGCATTTTTAACAAAACCATATTTAGATACTTACAGTTAGACATGAAGAGAATGGACATACAAATCAGAAAAAGGGCAGATTTCTGAAGATTAAACATTTCCATTGCTTTCATCCTCAGACAACACAGGAGTGAGTGTTAGAAATGAGCGTTGTGCCCTCAGTCAGCTGTTGGAATTGGTTACTCACGTAGTTAAACTGTGACACTGGCCTTCATTTAGTTTCCATCTATCTCCCTGCAGCTGCAAACACTGTTAGAGCAAGGAGAACTTGACCTGACCGTCTGAAGTCAAAGCTGTCAGTTATTTTATTGTGTGTTAACAAAGTGGACCCTGAAAATATTTTAAACAATATACTTTGCTTTGTTTTATTGTTGTTTTTGGGAACAGAGTCTCAGTATGTAACCCTGAACTCTGACTGGCATGGAACCATATTGGGCTCCAATTCACGGAGATCCAATAGCATTTGCCTCTGGGTTTTTGGGATTACAGGCTTGTGCTGGTATGGCCAGGCAATGTGTGTGTGTGTGTGTGTGTGTGTGTGTGTGTATGTGTGTGTGAGGGGGGGGGAGAGAATTTAAAATATTTATTTATATGTATATGTGTATCTGAGTATTTGCATGTGTATCATGTTTGGGAAGGAATCTAAAGAGGTCAGAAGAGGCATTGACTCCCCAGGGAACAAAGTTACACAGACTTCTGAGTTGTCATATGGATGCTGGGAAGTAAATCTCAGTCCTCTGCAAGAGAAGCAAGTGCTCTTAACTGTTGAGCCAACTCTTCTAGCTCTTAATAGGGGTTTGGAATGTAACTTTATTTCAAAGATTTGAATTTTAGTTATGTAAAATCTCCTAATTCCTTTCTCCTCTGTCTGCCTAGGGCGAGCCCCTCCACGAAACACAACTGTAGATCTTAATAGCGGAAACATCGACGTGCCTCCCAATATGGCCAGCTGGGCCAGCTTTCATAATGGTGTGGCTGCTGGCCTGAAGATAGCCCCAGCCTCCCAGATAGACTCAGCTTGGATCGTTTACAACAAGCCAAAGCATGCTGAGTTAGCCAATGAGTATGCTGGCTTTCTCATGGCCCTGGGTCTGAATGGGCACCTTACCAAGCTGGCTACTCTGAATATCCATGACTATTTGACCAAGGTGAGAACATGACATCCCTATCCTGGCGTTATGCCACATATATCTACTGCAGTACCTCCCGATAGTCCTGCTTGCTCCGCCTTATTCCTGCACCTCTAACTCTGTTCATCCCATAGCAGGAAACAGAGTCTAAAGTAGGCAATGAGAGCACAGTGGCAAATAAATGCATGTGGTCTCAGCTCACTGTGTTCTAATAGGGGAAAACATGCCAAATTAAAGTCATGGCACTGTGGGGCTGGGGAGATTGCTCAGTAAGTACTTGCCGTGCAAACATGAAGACTTGAATTTAGTTCCCAGCACTCACATAAAAATGCCAGCAGTGGGCTAGCACTCTTGTAATTCTGGTGCTGGGAGGTGAAGAAAAGGGCCCAGGGGCCTGCTGGTAGCCAGACTACCTGATTGTGAGTTCCAGGTCCTGTGCCTCAAAAACTAAGATGAAGAGCTTTCTGTGGACAGCATGAAAGGTTAATGTCTGTTCTGAAAACATGCTTCTGTGCGTTCTAGCATTGTCTGAGTTTTACTTTGTGTGCTTTTGTAGGGCCATGAAATGACAAGCATTGGATTGCTACTTGGTGTCTCTGCTGCAAAACTTGGCACCATGGACATGTCAATTACCCGGCTCCTTAGCATTCACGTTCCTGCTCTCTTACCCCCGACATCCACAGAGCTTGACGTGCCTCACAATGTCCAGGTGGCGGCTGTGGTTGGCATTGGCCTTGTTTATCAGGGCACAGCTCACAGACATACTGCGGAAGTCCTGTTGGCTGAAATAGGTATGCAGTTTTTTTTTTTTTTNATATATGCAGCTAGAGACACAAGCCCAGGGGGTACTAGTTAGTTCATGGTTATTCTTCCACCTATAGGGTTGAAGACCCCTTCAGCTCCTTGGGTACTTTCTCTAGCTCCTTCTTCCTTGGGAACCCTGTGTTCCATCTAATAGCTGACCGTGAGCTTCCACCTCCATGTTTGCCAGGCATTGGTATATTTTCCCCCGATAGGGGCTGGTGAGATGGCTCAGCGGGTAAGAGCACCCGACTGCTCTTCCGAAGGTTATAAGTTCAAATCCCAGCAACCACATGGTGGCTCACAACCATCCTTAACGAGGTATGCAGTTTAATAGTGCTTAATTTTTACAGGTGTACATTTTCCACTCAAACATATACCCTCAAAAAATGATAAAATTATGAACACTAAAGAAGATAAAGAGTAGCTCTTATGAGCACATGATGATCAGGTTGTTAGTTAAAAGGAAAAGGAAAGCCAAGCTCACAAGTAATGGAGCCAGGGCTTCTGCTGCTGTGCAGGGTAAGCCTGGATGGACAAGTCCACAACTGACCTCTGCTGGACGCACCTGGACGTTCATCTCACACCACGCAGTGTCTAGCAGTGGCCTGCACTTAACATTCCATTGTTTTAGTTTCTAATACCACCTTGTTTTCTTCTGTTGGACAAGAACACTTGGAAAAAAACAGGTGATTATGTCCTGTTACCTGTGCATACCTCATATCTTTTGCTTACCTTTCAATCACTGGTAAATGTAAGGGCTTTAGATCTTAATATAGAAGCTATATAAACAGTGTTATACTGTATTGTTTAGGGAATAGTGTTGGAAGTCTGTGGGTGCTTAGTGACAGTAGAGTTGTAAAAGTATTCTTGGTGTGTGGTTGATTGATTTCATGGGTGCAGAATCTATAGATGTGAGGCCGTTCTTTGACAAAGTTTAACTTACAAATTAAAGTAACAAATGAACAACAGCACCTGCTGCTAGAGTAGAGTGATCATAATGGTCTAGTGACATTTTTATTTCTAGAATTTGGCATTTAATGTGTGCAGAACGTGACTACCAGTAGGGAAACCATGGAAAGTAAAAACTTTGGAGTTCTGAACTTCAGAGTGTGATAGTGAGGATGCATTATTCTTTGGCATGATTGTATCACGTGCTGTTGCTGCTCCGCTTCTACGTAATGCATCACTGTAGAACTGTGGTCTGCTCGCTCCGGTTCGGCTCCGCCTGTTGTTCTAAGGCCCAGGCTGGAGGTCCGTATTTTGTCTTATTATGTGTATGTGGGGACTCAGTAGTAAAGGTGTTTCAGTTCTTCGCGATTGTGTCAGCTAAAGCCAGGCTACATGTAGCAGGCCCACCATAAAGCTGTAAGGTGGTGAAGGCACATAGAACATTGAATATAGGGCTGAGGCTCTGACCTGCTGTAGTGGAATAGATGTTATTTATAAAATCAAAACATTCCTTGTACTGACAATTCTGTAATTTTGGTTTCTTAAAAAAAAAAAAAAAACCAAAGAAATATTATAAAAATGTTTTCATTTTAATCCCAGGTATGGGACCTGGGGCTGCTTCAGATTATCCACAGTGGCTATGATTTGCCTTGTGCACAGCAGGGGTGTGATTTTTGCCAGCTGCAGATAGTTTATGCAATTGTGTGACATTTGGAATTTTCAGGTCTTTTCAGAGGGTATAAAAATGCCAGGGCCCAAGAGATGTGTTGATAGGTGTTGCTCATTGGTTATTGGATGTTGTTGTTGGTAGGTTATTAGTTGCTGTTATTCATGGTTTGTTAAGTAGTTATGTGCAGTGAAGAAAAAGGAGAAGGAACAAGATCAAACTTACCCCAAGGAACTTGATGCCCCTAATTGGCAGGAAGTAATCACCCCCCTTCAAATCCCTGACTTCATTCAGGCATCTCTTTTTTTCTCTCTTATCTAGTGTTTAGGGTTTAAGAATGTAGAAGAAAAGGGGTGGAGAAGAGTGGAAGAAAGAAGAACCCACAAAGTAGCCAAAAGATTAGCTACAATTCCTATACCAAAACGCAAAATAGCATAAATTATAAGTCTGAAAAAAGTCCTCAGAGGTCCTGAGCACTGCTATTTAGAGCTTACTTATTTAGAGGGCAGGCACAAGCTGCCGTACCAGTGCTGTCTGGGGATGCAGCCCATTCACAGCCACAGTGCATCTCTCGAATTCTGTAAACAAGGTTTCATCTTTGATTCATATGTGTTTCTTTATAAAGTTATCACCAGGATGCACATGGGATTTATATTCTGCCTTTGAAAATGCTTCATTGTCAGAAGTACCTTTTAAAATTAATTTAATATTGCATATATTACAAAGTTTTCTAAAATGCCCCATTGTCTTATTTTAGAACTTTTATTAGTTTGCTTCAAATTTTTCTTTTTTAAATTTTAGATAGACGTATGTATGTATGTATGTAAGTTTGTATGACTGTATGTATGTATGTATGTGTGTTGCCTTCATGTATGTCTGCACACCATGTGCAGTGCCCAGGAGAGGGTGTTGGGTCTTTTGGAACTAGAGTTAAGACAGTTGTTAGCTGCTGCCACATGGGTGCTGAGAATCAAACCCGTGTCCTCTGAAGAGCAGCAAATGCTCTTAATCACTGAGTCACCTCTCCAGTCCCACCCTCTCTCTTTTTTTTTTTTTCTTTTAAACAGTATAGTGTCAGCTAATGCTGTTCTTGAACTGTTTCTCCTTCCTCCACCTCCATGTGCTGGCATGCACCATCATGTCAAGCTACTTTCAGGGGCTGTTTCTATCTCTGCTATTATATGCATAAGTATTATACTAATTAGTCACATAACCTTTTCTATTGAATGCCGGTTTTTTTACTCTGAAGAACAAAATTTCAGAAGTTCTGGAAGGAGTAGAGGTTTTTTTTTTTTTCTGGTTTTTTGAGACAGGGTTTCTCTGTATAGCCCTGGCTGTCCTGGAACTCACTCTGTAGACCAGGCTGGCCTTGAACTCAGAAATCCGCCTGCCTCTACCTCCCGAGTGCTGGGATTAAAGGTATGCCTGGCTGAGGAGAGGTCTTTATACATACCACGTTTTGTTTTCCTAAAGCAGTGGTTCTCACCCTACCCAGTGTTGTGATCCTTTAGTACAAATTCTTCATGTTGTAACCCACAACCATAATATTATTTTTGTTGATATTTCATAACTATAATTTTTCTACTCTTATGAATCATAATTAATTATTTGTTATACAGGATATCTTTATATACCACCCCAAAGGGGTTGCTACCCACGGGTTTTGAACCAATGCCCTAAAGTATATCATTAGTAGAATGGAATGCTTTTTTTATTGTTTGTTTTGTTTTGTTTTTTGAGACAGGGTTTCTCTGTAGCCCTGGCTGTCCTGGAACTCACTTTGTAGACCAGGCTGGCCTGGAACTCAGAAATCCGCCTGCCTCTGCCTCCCGAGTGCTGGGATTAAAGGCGTGTGCCACCACACCCGGTCCATAACTGTACTTTTGACTACTTTAATTTGGTTCTTTTACCTCCAACTCTTCTCTACCAATATCCCCTCCAACCCTACCCCCAACTCTAGGTAGGAGAGAAGGTGAGAGGGGAAAGGTGGTATCAGTCTTTTAAACTACTTCCTGCTGATTAGGGGCATTGAGTTTTTTGGGGCAAGTCCAGTCTTTGTCGTCAGGATATCTAATTTCTTCTCCTCTTTTTGCTCAAAACCACTTGACAAACAGCAACAGCAAGAGGGGCAGGAGACTCCTCCATATCTCCTGGGGCTCTGGCATTTTTATACCCTCTGAAGAGTCCCCAGAATTCCAAACGTGAACTATCACAGCTTGGCAGAATCATGCCCCTGCCAGAACATGAGACAAATCATAGCTAGCTGCTGTGGACAATCTGAAGTGGCCCTGTATCCCACACCTGGGATTAAAACAAAAACGTCCTATAACATTTCTGTGTTTTTAAAGAAAGCAAAATTCTCACTACATATGATATTATATAGAATCAAATGAAAATTTAAAAGCAGAAAGTAAATGCAAATTTTATCATTCACTTGGGACATTTTAAATCACATCTAATGAATGCATTTGAAAATAATAAAAATAAATTAAATTTTNTAAATTTTATTTTTAATAAAAGCATTTTTTTAAAAGTAATTGTCTGGTTTTTTAAATGTTGGGGCTGGCTCTAGTGTGGAGGTCAGAGGATGGTTTGCTGGCTTGCCCCTCCCCTCTCCCCCATCCCCATGTGTGTGCTGGGCTGGGGTTGCCCTTTCTCCATGTGTGTGTTGGTATAGCACTTAGGTTGTCATGCTTGGCAGCACTGGGTTCTGGCCAGCCCCAAAGTAATTGTCTCTTTAAAAACCACAATTCTTACTTATTGGCAATTTTTTTTTTGGGGGGGGGGTAAAACCCAGGTTGTCGCAGTATTTGAAAGTCATTGCTGATAGACACTTAAATAAATAAGTTTAAGAGTTTTAGGTAGACTGGGAAGTTGAATGCCTTTTGAATTGTATCTTTGAACAGCTCAAGCAACTGGAAAATGAACTCCCTAAAACTTATACAAGTTGGGGTTTATAATAGGCTAGTTTGACCTGTGTTTTTCTCTCTTTCACAGGGCGGCCTCCTGGTCCAGAAATGGAATATTGCACTGACAGAGAGTCTTACTCCTTAGCTGCTGGCCTGGCCCTGGGCATGGTTTGCTTGGGGGTGAGTAGTCTCTTCTGCTTTTTGTTTGTTTGTTTGGTTGGGTTTTTTTTTGGTTTTTCGAGACAGGGTTTCTCTGTATAGCCCTGGCTGTCCTGGAATTCACTTTGTAGACCAGGCTGGCCTCGAACTCAGAAATCTGTCTGCCTCTGCCTCCCAAGGGCTGAGATTAAAGGCGTGTGCCGCCACCACCCCGCTTGTCTCTTCTGCTTTTACACATGACATCTTTGAATTGAAAGGAACAGCCTTGATACTCAGCTCTGGATGCTATCCTGTGACCTAACCCGGTGCCCAATCTTTTCTTCTTCCTGGATTTTTTTTTTTTCATTGTCTCTAGTTTGCACTGGAGCAAAACTATAATGAAGTGAGATTTTTTTTTCCCTTGTTCCTGTCAACCTCACTCGCTCCGATCGGCTCCGCTTGCTCCGGTTGGCCTCGCTCGCTCCAGCCGTCCCCATTCAGCCCCGCTCGCTCCAGCCCCACTTGCTCCGGCCATCCCCGCTCGCTCTAGCCGTCCTGTTCGGCTCCGCTCGCTCTAGACAGCCTCGCTTGCTCCAGTTGGTTTCTCCAGTCCAAGGATTCATTTCTTATTATTCTTCATAAGTACGCTGTAGCTGACTTCAGACGCACCAGAGGAGGGCGTCAGATCTCATTACTGGTGGTTGTAAACCACCATGTGGTTGCTGGTATTTGAACTCATCACCTTTGGAAGAGCAGTCGGGTGCTCTTACCCGCTGAGCCATCTCACCAGCCCTGAAGTGAGATTTTAAGATTTAGTTTGCCTGTCTTAGATTTAAGTGCCTTCAGTTAAATTATGATAACTATTTTTATTTTTATTTTATGTGTATGAGTTTTTGCTTGCATGTATGTCTTTTCACCATGTATGTGCAGTGCCTGCAGAGGCCAGAAAATGGTATTGGACCCCCTGGAACTAGGGTTACAGATGCCCATCATGAGGGTGCTGGGTATTGAACCCATGTCCTTTGGAAGAACAGCTTGTGTTCTTTACCACTGAGCCATTTCTCTAGTCTTGAAATTTCTTGAAAAAGTTTAAGACATAAGATTAAGATGAAGAGTGATAAACCACTCTGGAAGAAACTGAGCTCAGTGGTTAAGAATGTCTACTGTGTAAGCATGAGAACTTGAGTTTGGATTTCAGTGCACACTGAGGAGGATAGAACAGGATCCCCAGCATCCTACTGTAGCTCCTGTGCATGTACATACACACAAGTAGCCATACATGTGTAGCACATGCACATACACCACACTCAAACACATATATTTATTCACATACATATATTGATCACTCTCTTCTCTTTTTATCTATACATACATGAATAGAAGTATAGTGAAAATCTATGATTAGAAGCCTTAATCTGTCGTAATTGTAGAAGTAGCCCTAATCATCTTTTGCTACTGTCGTTACTGCATTTTAGAGTGTTGCCATAGCAGATCTTGCTTTGTGAAAGAATGCAGTGTCTGGTTGACTCATCTTTATCTCCATCCAAGAGAGTCTTAAACTACCAAAAACACCATCTCATGTAATTACTGTTTTTTACTTGGAATATGATATTTTTGAAAAACCACCAAGGCAGTATTCTAGTCAAGCTAAATGATATTCAAAATGTTGTAGTGGAACATGTTGCTTCTTATGTGCGTTCTGAAAATCTGTCATTGTTGGCTATGTGTTTTCTCCTCACATCTGACATATGAGCTAAAGAGGCAGGTGGTACTGTGTAAAAAGCATCACACTGTGGATTAAGACTGGAATTTTGGTCCTGACTCAACACCCTATGGCTGTTGAGCAGAACTGCTGTGTTTGATATATAACCTTGCCATTTAGTAGCTAGGTAACCTTGGGCTGTGTTAAATTGTACCTCGCTTTCTGCATAATAAATGAGATTCTTACTAGTAGCTACTCAGTAGTGTTCTAATTTTGTTCTGTTGTGATAAAACACTGACAAAAAACCACCTTAGAGAAGATGGGGTTTACTGCTGCTTACACATCCATGCTGGGCAGGAGGAGCTCAAGTCAGGAACCAGAAGCAGAAACCATGGAGGGGTGCTGCTTGTTGGCTTACTGTCTGGCTTGCCCACAGGCTCATGCTGAGCTAGTGTTGTTTTATAACCCAGGACCACTAACCTAGGCATGGTGCCACCCACAGTGGGCTGGAGCCTCCTACATCAATTCATAATCAAGGTAATAGGCCCCCACAGACATGTCCACACTAGATAATTCCTCAGTTGAGACTTTTCTTTCAGGTGACTTTAGGCTGTATCAAGTTAACAAGTAAAACTAAGAAGGACAAATAGGGTTGCTGCGTTGAATGAATTCATTTTAAATACAACATAATTGAGCATGGTATTGAGTAAGTATTCAATAAGTTATTGTGGTTGCCTGAGGAGATCACTGGTGCAGTAATGAAAGTACTCAGGTGTTCACAGTTCAGGTTTTGAATATGTACTTGATATTTTCTTTTACTCTGAGTGTAATTATGTCTTTTGATTTTTTTCATATATTTTATGAAACAAAAGTATATAGATCTAAAAATATAATTTCATGAGAATTAATAGCTTGGCATTAATTAATGTGTATGTTTATTGTAATTGGAAGAAACATCAAAATTAAAATAGGCTCTTCTGAAGTATGTCCCTTTGTTTATCATGAATGTGTATTCCTGATTTCCTGCTATTAAGACTTATTTTCATCTCAGTTATTTGATTTTTCCAGCATGGCAGCAATTTGATTGGCATGTCTGATCTCAATGTGCCTGAGCAGCTGTATCAGTACATGGTTGGAGGTCATAGGCGTTTTCAAACCGGAATGCACAGGGAGAAACATAAGTCTCCAAGTTACCAGATCAAAGTAAGTCAAGTCAGAGGAAAGGATCAGAGCCACAGGCTGAGATGTCAGCTGAACAGTAGTGGCCTTGCTACCAACAGCTATAAGTGTGCTGGAGCTCTTACATGAGTAACTTTTCTCACCAGGAAGGAGATACCATAAACGTGGATGTGACTTGTCCAGGTGCTACTCTGGCTTTGGCTATGATCTACTTAAAAACCAATAACAGGTATTAGCACCCTCACCTGTCCTGCATGATACATGGCAGCCTTTTTACCCTCAGCAGTACAATCTCCTCATGTGTACTAGAGCAGCCTGATGTCTGTTCTCTTGGGTAATGGGGCTGAGTAGGCTTTATGTAGCACTGTTTTCTTTGGTAATGGTGTGCATCAGGAATCTTGTCTCAGTGTCTTCAGGGTATTGGTCCCAGAACTGTACAGACACTAGAACCCACAAATGTTCAGGCCTGTCACAAATGCATGAGATGTACATGTAATTTATGCACTTCATCTTGCTACTTTAAATCATCTACAGATTAATTATAATATGAAATATGCTTGTATTTACCATATAAATGATTATCAGTACTGTATTATGTAGAGAAACATGATTCAAAAATCAAAAGACCATCTGTGTTTAATTTAGATGTAAATTCCACCTCCCCTCCCGTATTTACAAGTGGATATGGAAGAAAAGGTTATAGAGGACAAGCCCAAAGAATGGCTACTTCCTTTCAGTAACTTAGCATATCCTTGTGTGTACTGTTTAGCCAGAAATACTTAGTATTATTTTGTACTTGGTTACCATTTATAAAAATGGTTTCTGCTTTGTTTAGAAGCTTTTCTAATGATTAAACCTTCTATATTCCCAATCTGTCCTGAGTTATGTCCTCAGCTCACCTTAATTCTTTTAATTTGAAAAATATTCTGAGACATGAAATTCTCCAGTGTTCTCAATTCTTGCAGTTGGGAAAATTCTATGCAGAATTAACAAAGTGGCAAAAGATATTATTAATCTATTTGGATGAATGTATGTCGGCTGATATTGGAGATATTTCAATGAACAAGACAAACTAAACAGACCTTCATGGAACTTATTTATATAGCAAGACATAAAAACATAAGTATTATATCAGCATTTGTGAAACATTATGAAAAAGCTATACCTTTGCTGGAGGAGAGGGATGATTTGGGGTCTTGATACTTGAATACCTGGCCTCATCTTTGACTGGTGTCTTCTGCTAACAGATCCATTGCTGATTGGCTGCGAGCTCCTGACACCATGTATCTGCTAGACTTTGTGAAACCGGAATTCCTCTTGCTTAGGGTATGGTGCTTTGTCATTTTCATTTTTCTTGACCTGAGGGAAGCACCTTATGTGATCCTCAAGTTTAGCTGCAAATCTTAAGTGCCTTTCCACAAAAGGGTTTACTTCAGCCTGTCATGTTTTTCTGATTGGCAATGTTCTTTTGAAGTTTCCCAAAAAGAACTTAGAAGGGCTAGGAAAGGTGACCACTGTGATAGATAATAATTGGAATGACATTTCTTTTATTATTATTATTATTATTATTAACCCACTAAAAGGCAGCATGTGACCAGGATCTTGTTATTTTTAGTATCCTTGGGGATGTAGTAGTACTGATATGGTTGTAGTTAGAATAACCATTTAGTACTGTCTAAAATTGTTCTGTATTCCCTTTATGTTTGAACTTATCAAGCTTTTAGATTGACATGCATGCTGAAATATGGCTCTTTCCTGTGTGATTTTTCTTTCACGGTGTAAGAAAGCCTTCTCCAAACCCTTAGTACTTTGATCATGATGAACTAAATTTTTCTTTAAGATCTAAGTCTTTATTTTTATATATTTAGTTGATAGTCTGTGTTTTAAAGTAGTTGTTAGTTGGGAACTAATTCTTAGTTTGTTTACTGTTACAGTTATTGGGAAATTCATGAGCTTTGCCTGATTAATTTTGTCTGTAATTCATTTTTTTTTTTTTAATTTAATTTTATTTTTTTTTGTAATTCATTTTTAAGACACTTGCCCGGTGCCTGATTTTGTGGGATGATATTTTACCAAATTCCAAGTGGGTTGACAGCAATGTTCCTCAGGTAAGTACAGACAATAAATATTGTAACATTAATAACATAAATTGTGATTTCTTGTGAGATTTTTCCAAAGTGCTATAGAATATTTTTTTTCTTATGAAATCAATTGTTTATCCTTAGGTATCTTCTTTTTCAAGATTTGTTTTTTGATCATTTTTAAGCTTGTGTGTTTAAATGTGGATGCTGGTGCTTAAGGAAGCATCAGATCCCCCTGGAGTTGGAGTTACATGCAGTTGTAAGCTGCCTATAAGAGGTGCTATGAATTGAACTCAAGTTCTGGAAGAGCAGTGCTTACTTCTAACTGCTGAGCAATCTTCCTGCTCATCTTTAGGGGGATCTTTTGACAATACAAAGGAACTTTAATTTTACGAGTTTATACTGAAGGTCAAGGAGATGACACAGCAGCGAAAGTACTTGCCTTGGAAGCAAGAAAACCACAGCTAAAATGTCCAAGTCTTCCCTCAGGCTGGTATTGCTTTGTAGGGGTGGTCATGGGCTGAGGTGGCCTGGTTCTGCAAGTGCTCATACTCTTCCCAGAGCTATTGGAAGCCCACGGCACTCTCTGAACCTCCCTGGCTATCTGATAGACTGATGTGGTAGAGTGGATAGTGCTAGAATTTTCTTCACTAAGCTTACTGTGTATACTCGTGTGGTTGTGCTTTCTGAAATGCTAGGGTGGGTGTGTTGGTAGGGTCCTCAAGTCCCATATAAACTATGGTGGGAGAAGGTAGAGATGGGATCCCCTGTACAAGCTGGCTGACAAGACAAGATATATTGTTTGATTAAGAGATCCAATTTCAATGAATAAGGCAGAAGGGAGATTCCTGATCTTGGCCTCAGGCCTCTGTGCGTGTAGGACTCAAAGTCAGCTCAAGATAGCCCAAGATCAAGTTCTTAGGACAAATGAGATTTATTTGTCCCAGAGGGACCAAGGGCAGGGAATAAGAGACAGAGAGGAGATGAAGGAGAAGGGAGAGAGGTAAAGGGTATTTGTTCCAGAGGGACAAAGGACTGTCTCTAAATAGAAAGAATACAGACAGGAGACAAATGTGGCCTATAGGCAAAGGTCAGTTTATAAAGATAAAAGGGAAAATGCCATGTTAGGATGAGTTGGTTAATTTTTACTGATGCATTTATTTTAATGAAGTCACCTGTAGTACATATCTTCTGTGTGAACTTTCTGCTCAGTATGGTATGTGGTATCACTAAGAGTATTAACAGTCCAGCTTTCATAATCAGCCACCACAAATATTGCATACGCCAGCAAGATATTGCTGAAAGGGCCCTAATATAGCTGTCTCGTGCGAGGCTATCCCAGTGCCTGGCAAACACAGAAGTGAATGCTCACAGTCAGCTATTAGATGGAACACAGGGTTCCCAAGGGAGGAGCTAGAGAAAGTACCCAAAGAGCTGAAGGGGTCTCCACCCCTATAGGTGGAAGAACAATATGAACTAACTAGTACCCCCAGAGCTTATGTCTCTAGCTGCATATATAGCAGAAGATAGCCTGATTGGCCATCATTGGGAAGAGAGGCCCCTTGGTCATGCAAACTTTATATGCCCCAGTACAGGGGAACGCCAGGGCCAAGATGTGGGAGTGGGTGGGTAGGGGAGCAGGGCGGGGGATGAGGGAGGATTTAGGGAACTGCAAATGTGCCAGTTTCTTTTCTGATGTATTTTGTTGGGCACCTGGGCAGCTTCAGCCTCTGTCATGGGTTAGGCCCCTGTGAAGATTTGCAACAACTCGAACATATTTGCTGAAGTTTAGAGCATTATGCTACATGGGCAAAACCATCCAGATTGCGAGGTTGGGAGCAACCCCGAAGCAGGCTCTTCAGACCTGGCTGGTCTAATACTTGGAATCCTCCTGTTTCTACCTCCTGAGTGCTGGGCTCAAAAGCACACACCACACTTTTCTTATTTCTTGTACACCTCTCACCTGCTTCAAGTGATTCTGTTTTGATTTCTCCTATTTTTCTTTTTTATAACTTAAGGAGACCATAAGAAAATGACAAGGGACCAGATTCTAGAGAGCTTTTCTTCCCCACTATTTACAACTCATATTCTTAGTGATGCTGTTTTCAGTTGATGATCAGTGTGGTGTTGTGACCATGGCTGTATAGGGATAACTATAGCTAACACAAAAGACTTCTGTATACAGCATGCTAATTCTAAGAGCTGTTGGTGGATAAACTTCATATGTTTATTTATAGATGAGTCACAGAGCTGTGGCCTTAAAGTTGGCCTTTGAAGCCAGGCTTTTAAGCTTCAGGGTACATGCTCTATTAAAGATCCAGAGGAGCTGGGTGTGGTGGCGCACACCTTTAATCCTAGTACTTGGGAGGCAGAGGCAGGCGGATTTCTGAGTTCGAGGCCAGCCTGGTCTACAAAGTGAGTTCCAGGACAGCCAGGGTTATACAGAGAAACCCTGTCTCAAAAAAACCAAAAAAAAAAAAAAAAAAAAAAAAAAGATCCAGAGGAGGCCCAGCAAGATGGCCCAGTGAGTTGGTGAAGTCTCTTGCTGCCAAGCTTGGTGACCTGAGTTTAATCCCAGGATTGCCTGTATGTTAGAGAGAAACATAGTTACAAGAAGTTCTCTGAACCTCCCCCCAACACACACAACAAACAAATAAATAAGCAACTAAATAAAAAAAATGATTCAATGGAAGTGTCTACTCTCAAAACTGAAATAATATGCTACCATATGTTATTATAGATAAGTTATAGTACATGTGGGTGTTATAGTCAGTTTATCCATGTATATATAAATCACTAACATTGGGGTTTATTAGTTCATGGCATATTTGTAACTAGAACAGTGGTGTTCAGATATTATTGCTTTTCTGTCTTGACAGATTATAAGAGAAAATAGTATCTCTCTGAGTGAAATTGAATTGCCTTGTTCAGAGGACTTGAATTTGGAAACCTTGTCGTAAGTAATGTGTGTGTGTGTGTGTGTGTTAACTATCTTAGCACCTGTCAGATCAGTTTACTTACATTGGAGAACTAGTGCTTGATTTGAGTATTTGAGATCCTGTCTCCAAAGAAAGAAAGAAAGAAAGAAAGAAAGAAAGAAAGAAAGAAAGGAAGGAAGAACAAATTTAATTGTACTTTCTATTTTTTCATTCTTTCCTTGGTGAGGAACACTTTAAAGGTGTCCTTCCTTGTAGTATGTGAAGAATGTCATGTAAGAGGCAGACTACATCAGTGAGGGTTACATGGTCTTCTGCAGAAACCCACAGAGATCTGCTGATTGGATAGAGACCTTCTTCACCATTCTCAGAAGGCTGTAAACTAGTTTGTAAAAGATGACTATTGCCGGGCGTGGTGGCGCACTCGGGAGGCAGAGGCAGGCGGATTTCTGAGTTCGAGGTCAGCCTGGTCTACAGAGAGAGTTCCAGGACAGCCAGGGCTATACAGAGAAACCCTGTCTCGAAAAACCAAAAAAAAAAAAAAGGATGACTATTATTTTTATTCCAAGACAGTGGATGATCATGGATTTTAAACGACAATAACAACATTGTGTTTCTTGTCATTTGTTTTCAGGCAAGCACATGTCTACATCATTGCAGGAGCCTGCTTGTCTCTAGGTTTTCGATTTGCTGGCTCAGAAAACTTATCAGCATTTAACTGTCTGGTGAGGACTGCCTTGGCTCATGCTGCTGTGCTGTGAGCTGTCCTTCTGTCTTACAACCCAAGCCTTAAGATGCCACTTGTAACTTTCAATTTTCTTCTCCTTTTCCAGCATAAATTTGCAAAAGATTTTATGAATTATTTATCTGCACCCAATGCTTCTGTAGTAAGTCTATTTTTTTTTCTTTCCCCTATTTGGGAATAAAGTAAACAAAGAACATTTATAGATAAACCAGAAACTCGGAGGTTATCAAATACGTTTGCTGTTTGAATTTAAAGCAAGGGTTGAAGCACTGCTCTCTTTGTGTTTTGGTTTGAAGGTAGTCAATTAGGTAAGAATATGGTTACCCTTGAGATTATGATTAGCCTGGAAGGATGTGTGTATTTCTAATTCTTGTGACGAGAATAAATGAAGTATATAATATTTGTGGATTGTCGTATTCCTATTCCGTCATGTTACTGAATGCCAAAATGTTCTTTAAAAAAAAAAAACCAAACACCTACTGAGTATACAGTCATTCTATAGACATTACTTCTCTTATAACAAGGAGACTGCAAGATTTTATATCCTGGTTAATGGCATAGATCTATGCAGTAGTTTTTATAATGTGAAAAAAATTAGAAATATCAAAATGCCCAAGTATTTAAGTTATAGCATATCCATATGCTCTTATATATTGGATGTAGCAAGATCATGATGTATAAGGCTTATTGTGTTTGAAAATTGCTTATAAGTTATTAAAAGGGTTAACATGTATAGTAGTGTCTGATTTTTCATCTATGGATATATATATATATATATATATATATATATATATATATATATATATATATATATATGTACAGGAAGAATTTCTGAGAGTGATGTCTATAGGAATAATATTATTTTTCAGTAGGTGGTGCATTGTATATGTTACAATGCTCCATAGTATTCTTTTTTTTTTTTTTTTTTTTTTTTTAAGATTGAGTTATGAAGAAAGTTGTAACACTAGGTAATGTTTTTGTGTCACCAGACAGGGCCCTATAACCTGGAAACCTGCCTGAGCGTGGTCCTGCTGTCCCTCGCCATGGTGATGGCTGGCTCTGGGAACCTAAAGGTGTTACAGCTCTGTCGCTTTCTGCACATGAAGACTGGTGGAGAGATGAACTATGGCTTCCACTTGGCCCACCACATGGCCCTGGGCCTGCTCTTTTTGGGAGGAGGAAGGTAATGAGTGTTTTTGTTTTGTTTGTCCTTTAATAAAAGAGTTCATGAGGGAGAGCTATGTAAGTGATCTATCTTTTCACGTTTAAAACTGTTTTTCTGTTGTTGGCTTTTTTCATACAAATGTTGGAATTTGTCATTTTCCATAGTAAATAATTGGATAGAACATTAATTAGAACTGTATTGACAGCACCTGCAGCAGAGGGTTGAAGTCCCTTGTCTTCAACTATTGCTATACTTACTTATGTGGTGCCTTGTGAGGTAGAGATTATGAGCAAGATGGGTATTTCTTAATATAGTTTGTGACAGTTGCTTCTTTTTATTAATTTGGAATTATAAATACTTAAAGGTTGGGGCTGTAGCTAAGTCATAAAGCATTTGCCTATCATGGACAGGGCCCAACCTGTGAATTCTTGGCGAACCAATAAAAATGAAAAGAGCCAACAAGGATGGGTAAAGAAATGTTAGCTGTAAGAATTCTTTAGTATTTTGTGACTTTTGGAATTATTTTCTTTCAATTAAGTACCTGCATTTAATGAACGCTCATAGTCACATCTTCGTCACTACACATGGTGTGACTCCTTGCTTCTCTTTAAGATTGAAACACTTTTCTTTAACTGAGCTTCTGCCTTGACTTTTTAAATATTTTATTTTTAATTATATGTTTGTGTATATACGTGTGTCTGTATGTTTGTCTTTGTGAGAGTTTATGCACGTGAGTACTGGTGCCTGTTAGACTCCCTGAAGCTTGGGTTATGCCCAGTTGTGAGCCACCCAGCAAACGGGTGGAGAGGCAAACCTGGTCATTTGGAAGAGCAGCTCAAACTCCTAAGCAATGAGCCATCTCTCCAGTCCCTGGCGCTGCATTTTAGTGATTGTTTTATTTTTAAATTGTCATATGTTTTCTATAATATTGATATTTATAACATCCTGCAATGTTGGGTTTAATCCCCAAGTTTCTAATGTTAATATATGAATAGCCATCTTTAAATTTTGATTTATCAAAGTGATAAAATACTCCATTGTCCTTACTCTGTACTGTTTTACGGTAAGCCTTGCTTATTAATTCCTGGGTTGTTTTAACATTTGTAGAATGGCTTCTGCTTTGAATAGTAGTCAATCTGGAAGTGATGTAAGGACTAACTGTGAAGAGATGTGTTCCCCACTAAGGATATTTTGTTTATCATGGCGTCTTACCAGTGAACCTTGTTATAGAACCCCACTCTTCCAACCCAGACATGCCTTGAAGATATGTCCAGGGAAACTAATAGTGTCTATCCCGCTAAAATTGCTCTGCAGGTACTCTTTGAGCACATCCAACTCATCCATTGCTGCTCTTCTCTGCGCCCTTTACCCACATTTCCCAGCCCACAGCACTGACAACCGGTGAGTCTCAGGCATTGCTAAGCCTTTTTCCTGAGGTCTGCTTTACTTTCATGGACTATTGCTTTGATTTTGAACTTGGCTCCATAGCTAAATCTTTTAAATGTATCTTTCAAAGTATTAGACTAGAAGAAAATTCTGGATGTTTGATGCCTGATCATTCTCACATCTGTCAAGCTGTTGTAAATCCAGATGTAAGCCAGATAGAGTTATCTCTAGGTATAACTTAACCATACAAACTTTAGGGAAGTACAAAAAAATACCCTTTTTTCTGTTACAATTATTTAATTCCAAGAAAAAAAACTTAATCTGAATTAGTGACAATGTGAGTTCTTTCTTTTACACAATTGCTGTGAGGTTTTGTGTAAATGACATCAAAGAGGAACAAAAATAGAGAACTATAAAAAGTAAAACAGACAATTTAGAAGTGGCAGGAAGCAATAGTTTGAAGTTTTATAACATGAGCATTAGAGAGGATTTAGAGAGCATTGTAAAGCACTGTAGAGCACAAAGAATGACTAACATCTCCTTTCCTAGGGCAGTGTCCAGAATAAGAGACTTTGTGTATTGGGAAAGGGAAGAAAATAGTTCTTGATAAATGACATTGTAGGTAGCCTGCACTGTACTTAATCTAATCTGTTGTCTGTCCAAAAGCCAGCAGCATTCTTTGTCTAAATGAGTAGTAAATGTCAGGAGTCCTTAAAGCCACTTACCATGCATGACTTTGCTTTCTAGTGTCAAGTATAACCAATGACAAGAAAAGTCTGTTTTGCAAAAGTAGTCTGATGTGAAATCCAAACTTTGTTAAGTGGAGCATAGAACATTGTTAATTTACTACAACTCTGACATGTGGCTTCCATCCTGTCAGTGAGTTCTTAGAGTCAGTTACCAGGTCATTGCAGGGGAGTGCTGGATATGGGATTAGTTAAAATTTTTCCCTTTTATCCATACTCTTCCCCTCCCTTCCTCCCTCCTCCCTCCCTCCCTCCCTCCCTCCCTCCCTCCCTCCCTTCCCAAGGTTTTCATGTGTATTCAAAGTTTGCATGGAACTAGTATGTGACCCAGGCTGCCTTTGAACCTGTGATCTACTTCAACCTCTCATGTGTTGAGATTATAGGCACGTGCTGCTATATGCAATTTGGTGATAATTACAAAGAATCTTTATGTAGGTTTGAGAGTAAAGTATAGTGGAAGAGCTTAGCACGTGTAAGGACCAGTATTTAGTACCCAATTCTGCCCTTCCCCCATTTTTAAATATAACTAATAGCAGGGATTCCTCCCTCCTTCATTTTTATTTTTAATACACTGACAGTGGTGAATAGATTTGAGTGAGAAGAAGGCTGTTTTTTTATCACTAGTTTTTCCAAGTTGTACGTGTATGTATGCATGTGCATGCATGTGCGTTTATGTATGGCTTGTATGTGCATGTAGAGGCTAGAGATTGACATTGGGTATTATTTTTGTCTGTCATTCCCTACCGTACTTTTTGAGATAAGCTTCCTACTGAATCTAGAGCTTGAATGGTAGGGCACCAAAGCCCCCAGAATCCCAGGATCCACTTGTCTTCTCTCTCCTGGCACTGGAGGAGTTTACAGGTCTATGGCTCTGTACCGACTTTTATATTGGTTCTAGGGATCCAAACTCAAGTCTTCATACTTAAACCATGTAAATTTTACTACCACACTGCGTCATCTCCTCAGCCCTGTTTTTTTTTTTTAATTGTAATTTCATTTCATTACTTTTAATGGGATCTAAAACTTACCTATAATAAAAAATTTAGTTAAAAATTTTAATATGAAGATTCAAAAGCAAATATACACACATTGGCAGTCTTGCCCATCGGTGTTCTACTAGGTATTTCAGTTGTTTGTGTGTAAGAATGTGTACATAGAGAGCATTGATCTCTGAAGAGAACCAACTGGTGTCCTTTCTTCCCTACTAACCCTGAGGAAAAATACAGCAGCTACAGCATATCCCCAGAAAGGTGCTGAGAGGTGTCTTATGTGGAACACCAAGAACGGTTGAATGGGACTGTTGCTTTACATAAGTGTTTAGGCCATCATTAGTAAATACTTTCCTGTTAGGACAATTGCTACTTTCTTGAAAAATTTTTTACCTGTGAACTCAGATAATTCTTGGATCAAAGATTACATAAGTAGTTTCTTAGGATTTCTCAGTACCCTTTAGTGTCTGCAAAGGGTTCAGTAGATAAAGGTGCTTGACTACCAGCCTGATGGCCTGAGTTTAATCCCCAGTACCCACATGGTGGAAGGAGATAATGAACTCCTTAAAAGTTGTCCTATGACCTCTGCATACATGTATCACATGCATACATATACTAAACAATATAATAAAAAATTAAAACTAGAATTTCTCTGTACTTTTAATTGAATTTGTCATCTTCATTTCAGATTCTTCTTAGGAAAGTATTTACCACCCCATCTTTGTGTAGCCTGTGAGCAGTGGCGAATGTCAGGCTCCTTCACATCACTGGTCTCTTCACTTCTCTGGTTTTTGTGCACAGGTATCATCTCCAGGCCCTTCGGCACCTCTATGTGCTAGCTGCAGAACCAAGGCTCCTGGTTCCTGTGGATGTGGATACAAACACACCCTGCTATGCCCTTATAGAAGTTACTTACAAGGTAACTAACTCTCCCTGTCATCTTTGCAGGTCAGATTATTTTAAAAGCATCTTAGCCAAAGGTGACCATACTAAGTTTAACAGTCATAACACCCAAAGTTTCCTTAGTTGTTGCTCATTGCCAGAGCAGCTCGCTCTCGTATTTGTGTGTAATTTTTGGCATTATCAGCTGTTCCTTTGTCCCTAGAGCTGATCATTGGAAAGTATTCCTGGTAACTTTATGTGGCTAATTGTACTGTTCTACAAAGTGAGTTTGGTTTATAATGATTCTTAAAGTTTGAGTTTGTTGAACATTCAAAATTCCCAAATTTTGTATTTGTGTATCCTAAATTTATTTATCTTTCATTGGGATTCATTCATAGATTACAAATCATGTAGTCTGTACCACATTAATAAATACTTTTGTTTGTCAAAATGTGCTACACTTTAAGATGTGAAAGTGCGATGATGATGTCATTCCTGAAGAAATGAGTGGCCAGGCGTGAGGGCAGTGTGAGACTTAGAGGGCTTTATGGAGTACTCTTATCTAGCTGAAGAGTTTGGGCAACTGTCACAGAGCAAACTAGGCTGACAAATGGGGCTTGGGTATAAACCCATGCTGTAGAAGCACAGTCCTTCAGCGTTGCTGCCCAGGGAAGGGCAAGCCACCAAGGTGTGGAGGGTGATGAGTGCTCTGTAATAGAATGTGGGCTCGAGTATTAGGGATTTAGCTGCAGCTCAGCTCTAGTATACTTGCCTGGCATGCACCAGGCCTCGGAATCAGTGTAGCTCTGCCAAGCCAAGACTGTTAGAGGAATTGTATTGTTTCATAGTTACATGCAGACCATGAGCAAGGGAAGACACAGAGTGACCATTTGGCCCATGCTGGCTCTGTTTTACCTTTGTAAAGGGCACTCAGTGGTATGAACAGACCAAAGAAGAACTGATGGCTCCAACCCTTCTTCCAGAACTTCATCTTTTAAAGCAGGTAAGTTGGTGTGACTTTGGAGGTTTACCCAGGGCACAAATTGAAACAGAATTGCCTATCTGTAAAGGTCCTCCTATTTAAGAAAAAGGAACTGCAGGAGGTCTATTCATGAAGGGCAGAAGAAGTCTTATGTTAGAGGTTTTTATTGATAGTCTGTGTCCTTTCAAACATGGTTCGAATGCCTTTTGGATGGTTCACAAGCAATTGGATCTCGTTAACTTATAGGTGGCTCATTGCAGTGAGTCACTATTCCCTCAAAGAAGCGTGCTCAGTTTGCCAGCTTTGAGTTACTATGTTTACGATTGTCCCTGCAGATGAAAGTTAAAGGGCCAAGATACTGGGAACTGCTCATAGATTTAAGCAAGGGAGAACAGCACTTGAGGTACGTATGCTGAGTTCTCACCTTAGCCTTTCCAGCAGTGCATAGAAATCTACAGGGAGGTGGGTTCTAGAGTAGTGCCTGCGTAGTGTTACTCTTTGGTCTCATGTATGACAGCATGTATGGTATATTGAACAATGTGGTCTATATCTTTGAAGTGGGATTTGTTTTAAAATGTAAAAGTTTTAATTTGAAAGTCAAACAGTAAATGTTTACACAAGTTCATTGAGAAACTAAAACTGACTTAGTATTAGATAGTAATGTGTACAGTAACTTTTAGTGTAAAGGGGACTGTTTATAGTATCTGATGCCTGTCAGACATCTCCTGTTGCTTCTTTGTACTGTTGTCTTGTTACAACTAACATAAGGCTATGGGAAGTTCCTTTCAGGTAGAATAAACTATATCCAAATAATTACTTAGCATGTTACTAGTTTTATACATTAGAAAATATGTAAATTGTTTAAATTCACAGAAAGTTTTGACAAGCATATAAAAGTTTCATAATCTGGTTCCAGTTATATCTTCTTTTTTTTTTCCAATTTTTTATTAGATATTTTCTTCATTTACATTTCAAATGCCAGTTATATCTTCTTATTGTCTAGTAGCTAATTTCTATTTAATCTGTATTAGATTAATTAGTATTTTCTTTCTACTGCAAAACAGTTACTATATCTCTACTACTTTCAGTGTTGTAGACATATTGCTAGAGACACAGGAATCAGCAGTGTTAGCTAAGACCCTGGAGAAACTCAATCTTGAGCAGGTGGAATCCCTTCTCACTGAACAAGTCCATGAATCTTAACATCACAGAAAAGTGGGGTGCATCCTACCCTCACTTATGTGCACTCAGTCATTTTGTGCAGAGTTAATAATCCCGCCAGCGGATGGGGACAACTTTCTCCCCTATAAAAGTGGCACTGGAAAGCACCAAGTTCAGCAGAGAATTACTAATAATACCACCCATAAAACCATCTTTTTTCCTTTTCTTCCAGGTCCATTCTTTCCAAGGATGGAGTTTTATATGTAAAGCTCAGGGCAGGCCAGCTCTCCTACAAAGAAGACCCAATGGGGTGGCAGAGTTTGTTGGCACAAACTGTTGCTAATAGGAACTCTGAAGCCCGGGCTTTCAAGGTAGTGTTGCGTTTCACTAGTGTCTTCTCTGATAGGTTGTAAAACTGAATGGACCATGGTTTCTCTTGCTTTCTTATGTGACACCCATAATAAAATAGGGATGGCCTGCTAGTATTCTGTGTAAGACTTGTGCTTATTACCACCTGTAAAAAAAAAACACCACACTATACAAGCAAGACTCGGTTTATTTTACTTAACTAGTCCCTTGAAGAGAGAAAGAACTTGTAATTTAGCACTAGTGTTTCAGTATGTTAACCAGGTTGGCATCAACTCTTCTGGCTCCCCTTGGCTCTCTGTTTTGCAGTGTGGGAGATTGAACTCGGTACTTTATGTATGCCAGCATTAAATGTTCTATTACTCAGCAATAACCCAGGCCTGACCTTGTATTGTGTGATTTCCTTGCCTCAGTCTCCTGAGTGCTGGGATTATAGGCAAACACCACCATGCTTGGCTGTACACCATTAGGGAAAACCCAGTTTTAAACCACATTTGTTTCTTTAGAAAGGAAATGATGAGAACTTGAGTCTTGCTTTTTAGTTTATTATTTTCTAGTAATCAGCTACAGTAGTGTTTAAAGTGAAAAACAAAACAAACCAGTTAAAGCGTGAGTTAAAGCTCATTACTATGAAAGGCTCAGTGCATATTTTGTATTCTAGAATTCATTTCTGTCATTAAGAATGTGTTCTGTAACACATCTAGCTTTAAACTTAGGAATTTAATTTCAGTTTTAAGAGTTCAGGGCCAGATGTGTGTTGACCCAGCCTCTGAGTAGCTGGGTCTCAGGCCATAAGCAAAGATGTGTTAGCTCAGCAGCCAAGGGGCAGCCACACATTTCCCTTTCTTTATTCCTGAGTAAAAATTACTATATGAAAAGTGAATCAATTTATAGGTAAGTTTGAGCTTAATTTTGAATATTGAAAGTATAAAAATTAAAGGACAGCTTAGTGTCTTGCCTTCTGGGAGTTCAGAACTAAAATAGGAACCAAAACTGAAGTACTCCATTTTCAGTTTCGAATAGTAAGTGCTGTAATGAGTGTTTTTTCTACTAAATTCTTTTTTTTTATTGTAGTAAAATACACAAAAAATAAAATTAGTACCTTAGCTGTTTATAAATATGAAATGTTTTTAAATATGTAGCTATCACTAGAACAATTACGACTTGAAAACTTAAGCTGTCTCTATTAACACTAATTCCTCAACTAGCTCAGGCAGCTGCCCCCTTTGTCTTTCTGTCTGTGTGATTCCAGTTCCTCTAAGGACCTCATACATGAAGGAGCATAATAATTGTCCTGTTTTGGAAGCTCGCTTGAGTGAGACTCCTCTTTCCTTACTCTCTTCTATAGTATTTGGGGTTTTGTTGTTTGTTTGTTTGTTTGTTTGTTTGTTTCCTGAGACAGGGTTTCTCTGCATAGCCCTGGATGTCTTGGAACTTACTCTGTAGACGAAATTGGCCTCAAACTCAGAGATCCACCTGCCTCTGTCTGAGTGCTGGGATTAAAGGCGTGCGCCACCTATGCCTGGCTAAGTATTTGTACTTTTAAGCAGGCTTTTTAGTTAGACAATGAGTGAGGAAGGAAAGCCTTTTGTGGGTAGTTTATAAGAAAGAAGACATGTTTATTAATGACCTTTTGGTCAATCAACACTTCATATTACCTTTGTGAAAGCTTGTAACTTCCTAACAGAACAGGATGACAAAGCTCTACCGTGTTTTGTCTTGTGGGACCGACCATTGAGTGAAAAGGAGTAGGTAGAGTTCTTAATAACTGCAGGCCTCACGTTGTGAGCAGAAAGGGAAGTAATGTTGGTTATCTATTTAAAGTGGGCTTTGTTTTCTTTTTAGCCTGAAACAATTTCATCATTCACTTCTGATCCAGCACTTCTGTCCTTTGCTGAATATTTCTGCAAGCCGACTGTGAGCATGGGTCCAGTAAGTATTATAGTGTTTTCTGGGCACCAGGATAAGACGTTGTTAGTTCTATTAATAGACAACCAAAGTCACCTGTAATATTCATGTCTGCCTTTGAGATTGATGACATCCCTTACACGTGTTAGAGATTGCTGATAAGACAAACCTGTGCCTTCGGCTGCCACCACCACATCTTCCTCTCCTGGGCCCCTTGTGGGTTTGACTCTGGGAACTCGATTTACCTGGGTGTTGTTTACCCCTACATCTCTGTTGGTGTTATGCTGCCTTTCTGAATCCCATTCACAGCTCACTAAAGAGTCGTCTCTGGTGCACTCGCAGGTTGTTTGTTTGTTTGTTTGTTTGTTTTTTCTCCCTAGATTGATCATTAATCTACCAGATCACATGCTGCTACCTCACCATTCTTTTGAAGTTTTCATTGATGTTATAATACTGCATGGACTATGACTTTCTAAAGAGATGAACTATTTACCATAGAGCTTCAGAATGAGCTAGTAATAGCTTACATGGTTGTTTCTTGACTTGATTTTGTGAGATGCTTTGATGTGCTAAAAAGTAATTGTGCTTTTCCATAGAAACAGGAGATTCTGGACCTCTTTTCTTCGATACTGTATGAGTGTGTTGCTCAGGAAACCCCAGAGATGTTGCCTGCCTACATAGCAATGGATCAGGTATGATTCCAAAATTATTTGCATTCTAATGCAATTGATGGTGTACTTCGGATGACCTACTACACAGTGTGGGAAGTTCCCCATGTATTCAGTTTTCAGTTTCTTGTTTGCTTGTAGACATCAAGAAACTGTTTCCAGATGAGAGCTCTATGCTGGACTTGGTGCTAGCAGGAGTGTTCCTTGGAAGACTGCCTTCCTCTTGGGAGTCCCACATCCCTTTCCATCTTCTTCCCTTGGTTCGGGGAGAGGGAGAGATCATTTCCTTTCTTGATTTAGTCTTCCTGTGTCTTCTCTTACCTTCTTTCTTCATGGGAAGGCCACAAATGAGTAGCAGGTGAGCCCTATGTGCCCTGGTGTTTGCTGGATAGGAACTTCCACTTCCTTGGCCAGGTCTGCAAGCAGTTTAGAACCAGGAGCTGGTGATTTAGGAAGACGGTGTTCATTTTGATTCTTTCGATAGTTTGTAAGTGCCTAACAGGGACATTATGCCTGAGAGCTTTCCTAAAGCATTGACCTCATCAGGATTGTTATTAATGTAGTTTTCTCACAGTCTCATAGTTTTTCAGACCCATGTTTACAGTTAAGCTTAGCCAGTAGTTCTCTAACCTGGCTAAAATTAATCTGGGGAATTTTAAAATGCAGATCTTCAAATCCTTTTCCATACCTTCTAAGATGGAGTCTGGTGGGCAAGATCCAGAACCCATAGTTTTAAAAATTCTGCAGTAAATATGAAGAGTTTATAGATTGGCATTTGGGATTCTGTCTCAAGCCAAAGAACTAATCTTTGATGATAAAAATAATCTTGTGGATAGCTGAGTGGGAAAAACATTTAGTCAAGAAATAATTCCCCAGGCATGAAAATCACAGTATGTAAAGTAGTGTTGTACATTCCCGCAGAAGCATAGGGCCAGAAGGCTGTTACTGTGTGGCTCCGTCTCTTCTCAGTCACAGAGAGTGACCATGGTGTTGTGCTGGTGCTCGGCTTGCTGCCTCTCTTGGCATAGCAGCTAAGTTAGACTTCTTGGTTGCTGCTTGAATGTTCTCTTCTCTTTAGAAACTTTGGGTACCTTCACCCCTCCACCATCTAGAACAGTCTCCATGAATGGATGTCTCCTCTGGTAGTAGCCATGGTACCTTTATTGGTGATTCTTAATATCAGCATGATCAGTGATTAGGCCTCTGCCCCACAGGGATTCCTGGCTGTCCCTGCTAAGTCACTGTACCCCAACTTCTTCCCCAGAGATTTATACCTCATTGTGTAATAGAGGGGGGAATCTTCATTATTCAGTGTTGCTGAGCCAAGAATGAACTTGACCTTCGTTGCTTTTACTTGGAAGTTGCCCTCATGTTGAGGAAAGTGAGCCACACTGGAGAGGGCTCCTTAGTATAGTCAACTGCACTTCAATACCCCATGAATCTCCATAGACTCTTGCTGATTTTGTCAGCCATATTGGGACATACCCTGAAGACAACATGATTAGAACACCTTACCATTTCATTAAACAGACTGTTCTTCTTTCTCTTTCTTCACACAGGCTCTGAGAAGTCTTAAAAAGAGAGACATGTCAGACACATCTGATCTTTGGCAGATAAAGTTGATATTAGAGTTTTTCAGTTCACGAAGCCACCAGGATAGGCAGCATACCTATCCTAAGCGAGGGCTCTTTATAAACTCTGAGTTCCTACCTGTGGTAAAGTGCACTGTTGATGCAACCCTGGACCAGTGGCTACAAGGTATGGGGGTACTGTGGTCTTGTGCTTGAAGGGTAACTCAACTGAGGCTTTTCTATTCTTAACAGTTTCCACTGGCAAACAAGGTAAACCTGGGCATAATCTACAGCTTGATTTTTGAGGAGTCTGGTTGGGTACTTCAATGTCTTTAAAAAAAAATACATTTCCCTGCTCTTGGGAAGGGCATATTGACTGAGTCAGTGATATCCTTGAGCATCCTGTAGCCCTGACTCTCTGCCAGGAGAAGTGCTGACTTGAGAAAGAAGGAAACTATCAAGTCATTCATGCTTACTCACATTACACGAGGGATGCCACCGTGGGAATACATTGCATGTCAACTGTACACACAGGGGATGCCACCGTGGGAATACATTGCATGTCACCTGTACACATGGGAGATGCCACCAAGGGAATACATTGTATGTCACCTGTACACATGAGGGATGCCACCGTGGGAATACATTGCATGTCACCTGTACACACAGGGATGCCACCGTGGGAATACATTGCATGTCACCTGTACACATAGGGATGCCACCGTGGGAATACATTGTATGTCACCTGTACACACGAGGGATGCCACCATGGGAATACATTGTATGTCACCTGTACCTGAGGCTGACTTGCTGCACTCAGTTCCTGGATCTTTATATTCCTTTCAGTTTATTAAGTCCTTACACCAGGTATCTGATGGTGACCTGCTTTCGGTACATACAAACCCTAGTCATGGTCGTAACAATTCTTGCTTCGGTATTTAAGCTGTCCTGCTGTGACACTGGGGGAATAAGTTTCTGACAAACAGCCAGACTGTAAAGAGGTTTGTGAAAAGCGAGTGCAGGGCACTGCTCTGCCAGCATTGTGTAACTTTGAAATGTTTTTGATAGACATTTAACCCCCCCACCCTTTTGTGAAAATGTTATGTAATAAATGTCAGTGTTTTCTTTCCATTGGGTTTGGTATTTCAACACGAGTAGAAGGCCTTTGCTATTGAGAACTATGCCATTGAGTCTCTGCAAATTCTCTGATGGCAAACATCTTAGAATGTAAAAACTATTTGGTAGTGTCTAGCAGTCTTAGTCCTAGTTGGTTTGTGGTTCTTCAGGACATTTGGTGAATTCAGTTTTTCCAGACATCTTTATCTCTACTATTCTCTCAAATTTTCTTTTTTGGTTCAAAAGTCTTATGTCTGTAACAGAAGAGTGAACTGAACTGAAATAATGAGGGTAGCAGTAAGCTCGGATTACTGAGGTACATAGTTAAGACAGGATTAAGAGACTCAACTTGTTGCTTGCTGGACCTTCAACTTTTACCCCTGAAGTTCTATTTGCTATCCTCTGCTTGGTCACTTTGTCCCCTTGTACTAAAACAACCAACAATTCCTTTCTTCCATATTTTCATGCCACTCAGAGAGAGAAAGGAGATGCTTTTAGGAACCATGGCATCAAGATAGGCTCATTCCTATCCCAGAAGCAAATGTGTTGAGTATCTTGATTGTGACCCAAGCTGCATCTCAGACTATTCCTCATCCCACCCCTTCTGTCCCAGAGTCTCTTCACTGAATGGCTTAGGTCACTTGTCCTCAGTTGACCACTGTGTCCGAGGATAGGACTGCCCTGGTTGTTCTAGGCTAGAATTCTCAAAGCACGGCTCCTGAGCAGCAGCACTGCTTGCTCGCACTATGTTACATGTGCACTTTCCTGCCATTACTCCAGACCTACCACACCAGAAACGTGACCTGGCTCAGACTTTCAGAAATACTCTGATAAGAATATATAGATTCTAGTCCTGGGTTGAAATCAGTCTCCTTGAATATTACACTGGAAGAAAAGATTTGACAGTGGGCCTCTGTTATCCTGTAATCACCTGTATTTGTGTGTATCTCCTCACTTCTTCAGCACACTAAACTGGGTATTGTCAGGCTACCCGGCGTTTTGCAGCACTGCCTGGTTTGCCGGGGCTAAGTATGCACTTGATGAAAAGGTAATGAAAGTAGTCATTCCCATCTCTCTCATGTCTGTTCCTGACCCATTCAACTCCTTTTGTGTCTTCTCACAGCTGGGGGTGATGTGTGTGTACATGCCTACCTTAGTGGGCAGCCTGTTGAGAAGTCTCAGCTAAACATGCTGGCCTGCTTCCTTGTCTACCACTCTGTGCCAGCACCACGACACTTGCCACCCATGGGACTGGAAGGTAACCCCATCTCAGCCTCTTTTCAGTATTTGTTCCTCACTAGTATCTAGTTAGGGAGAAACTCCTGTTAGTCCCCTTCTCTAATGCCGTACTCAGCTGTGTTCATGATTGTGTTAGTTGAGAATGCTTTCTGAAAGGAGAACAGACCATATACATTTACCTCCAAAAAAAGATGTTATTAGAGCAGGACTATCAAATGTGTATATTATTCCATATATGAATGATATCTCTCTATATATTTAATTTATATGAATTGAACTCAAGGACTTGGGCATGGTAGCCAAAACACTGGGCTATATTTACAGAACTTACTTGACTTTTCTTATAACTTTGTAAGATTTCTTAGTTTTCAAAAGGTTTATGTAATCACAGTCTCTGATACTCTAAAACTTTAAAGCTATTGATTAAATGCTATGTCCAGTATGGAATCAGGTACTAAGTTTGTCTGTAAAACAACCTGATTTATTCATGTCACATTGAAATTAGCCCTTTAATTGAGAATGAAAAAATATTTTTGAGAAGGAGAAGATAGTTCTGTTAATGTGCAGTCGCTTCTAGCTTAATGGCATTTTTTTGTTTAGGAAACCTCAGAAAAAAATGTAGTATAAACAGACCTAGTTATGGCCATGAGGAATTGCTTATATTTTGTGGCCTTTCGCATGGAAACAAATACAAAGGTTAGTCAAACGCATAAGATAGCAGTTAAAGGTTTGGTTAATAGATAAAATAGATAAAAGTTAATAGCTTTTCTGGTTGGATTGTTTGGGAGTTTTTCGACTCTGGTAAGGAAAGGGAGCCCATGTACTGCCAGGAAGACTCCTTGAGTTGTGGGAGAGACATGAGGGTATAGAGAGACCAAGGGAGCCAGAGTTTGCAAGATGTGTCAGAGAGGAACGGGCTATGCAGAAAGTACCAGGGGGAGCTTCTGGTTTTAGAAGTTAATGGCCAAGAAGTTGCATATAAAGGAATTCCCTGGAGGGAAGAGCTTGCAAGTGGACTAAAGGATAACCTGCGAGTTGTTTACTAGTGCCTGTCCCACCGCTTCTTAGAAGAATTTTTAGTACAATTTAGGAGGATATGGCCTCAGTCATAGGAAGTAAATTACCTCTGGACTATACATGTTGTGGTCACACCTTACAAATCTCAAAGGATCAACATAAGTTGTGATCTATGATCGTAACTGCAGGCATGTTTTCTTGAAATTTTAACTTTACCCAGATCTAAGCCCAGTAGCTAAAGAACATGGAAGTACCCAGCAATGAAAAGTAGGTGAAATTCAATATGTGGCATACAATAAAAACAGCCCCTCCCCCTCCCCAGGGCATAGTAGCCCACACCTATAATTTAAGCATTTGGAAATCAGAAATCCTTGGAGGGGAAGAAGTTCAAAGCCATCTTTGGCTACAGAGTGAGGTAGCAGCTGGTCTTGGCCCACACAGAACCCTGTCTCAGGAAAAAAATAACAACAGTAAACAACAGTAACAGCAGCTAGTGTTTACAGGCCCACAAGCTGCCATGCTAATGCGGCCCCAGGCCTAAACTGATTAGATTTATGCTGCCTCAAGGTGCTTCTGCATTCCTACTTGTTCATACTTTGCCATTCATACTTTGCCACAGCCAAATAGCTGTCTATTCCTGGCCAATATTCTTGTCTATTTTTCCTCCTCTATTTTCTTTCTTTGCTCCCCACCCTGTTCTTACTCAAATAAGAAAGTAAACACTGCAGAATGAGAAAAAGAAAAAGTAAAACAAAAACAGCAGCCCACATGCAGAGAAACAGGAAGGTGTATAACCTGTGCTGCTGGGACTGTGGGGTGGGGAGGAAAGGATGAGGAAGCTTGAAAGACTCTTTGGTGATATCCATGCTTCCCTCCACGGCTGCGGGTCTAGATCTTGGTAGACAATCATTTGGGTCTCGTCTACCAGGCCTTCCTCCCAGTGAGTATGTGTAATCTGTGGGACCAAGAACAAGAGGCAGTAGATCAACTCTCAGCCTGCAGTCTGTTGAGGTTGTTTGTTTGTAAAAGATTGAACTCAGAGATCAAAAACCAAGTATTAAAATAAGTTTTCAAAATCATTTATAGTTATTGTGTAAGACCCCCGGAGGGAGACCCTCACTCCATCTCAGGGTCGCTGCGCACCCAGTGGGACACTGAGACCAGACTTGCTGCAATCACACGAGGAAGTTTTATTGTAAGCAAGACACAAGACGGGACAAGAGCTCAGGCCAGCATGCTGGGGTCGAAACTCATACACCACACAGGGAGTAGAGGAGTTCGACCCCGACCTGAAATTTTACAAAGCTTATAAAGGCAAAAACCACAAACCCAGGGGGGAAAGGGGGAGGCAATAGGGGAAGTCTAAAACCATAAATTTACCTAACAGTTAAGTCATGTGCTACCTTAGGCAACCTCCTGGGGCGTTGAAACATTCCACAGAGGGCATTGGAACATTCAGAGGGCGTTGGACCATTCTGTAGTTGTTCCAGGAAAAGCTTGCCCCATAGGGCCAATGGTTCAGTTCCTTATATTAGTTCAAAAGTTCACCTTCCCTCCTGACACAAGGGACTCCACTTTGTCTTTGGTTATGTACTACTCTTTCATTTGAAGTTAACTGAATTTAATGTACACAAATAAGTTTTCACAGTAGTTAATTTCTAAAGTACAGAATGGATAAATTTAAATTCTTTAATTGTTTTAGGAAATTAAAAATTCAAGGTTTGCCACTGGGGCGCTTTTGTGTAGAAGGAAAGCTTTCTGGCTCAAGCTTGGTGTGCAGAGCTTGGGAGGGCTGTGTGGCCGAGGCTGTGTAGTGATGTAACCTGCTGCATCTCTGTCTCTTCAGGGAGCACAAGCTTTGCTGAACTCCTCTACAGGTTCAGACACCTGAAGATGCCGGTCCGGGCTTTGCTAAGACTGGCTCCTGTGCTGCTTGGGAACCCACAGCCGATGGTCATGTGACCACCTCTGCCGGGACCCTAAAAATGACTGCAGCACAGAATCCTGATGGCAGCAAAGTGAAGGCAGCATTTCTGTTTTGTGACCAATGGAACTCAGATGCATACGCCTCACTGTGTTTAAAATCCATGTTGAAAATATGACAGGTAACGCTGGTGCTGACTACGTGTTGTATGATGTATAAAACGTCAGTTAAAACTCAAATTTTGTAAATAAAGATTTTTGGTTTGTTTTCAAAACTATTGATTGCTTTGGACTTCTGAGAATAGATGGACAGGCTGAGTTTTTAAGCCTTTGAACTTTAGTGGTTCAGGTTCTGTACTCAGAAGTGCAAGGCTTAAAAAGCCACATCGTCAAAGTGGACTTTCTACTACCCCGGGAGAGTTTCTGTGTTGTCTGTTACATAACAGTTATCTTCTCTACAATGAGTCTGTGCTTCCCGTGGTGGATGATATCATTACTGCGAGCAGATTTCTACTTGAAGAATTGCTCAGCATGGCGTACTGGACTATGCCCAAGCCCTGACCTTGGTGTAGGCTGTAGCTCTTTGGAGGTAACCAAGGTTAAAGGACACTCTAAGGGTGAGTCTATTTGGTAGAATCAATGTCCTGTTCAGAAGAAGAAAAGAGATGATTTTTCTCTCTGTACCATGTGAGAACTCATAGCACAGCTGCTCACAAGCTAAGAAGACTCTTGTGAGGAACCAGTCAGACCATCTTGAGCTTCAGCTCCTAGAAGCATAAGCGATAAATTCCTGATGCTTAAGCCATCTTGTCTGTGGCACTTGGTGTTTGCAGCCTGTGCAGGCTGTGCATGACACCTGCTCAAAATACTGAAAATACAGAAGTACCCCTACAGAGGAGTGTTAAGAAATTTGGAAATAAGTCTCTCTAAACTACAGATCTGGAAAGTGCTTTTGTATCCTGAGTTTCAGGACAGCTCATGAGGCCCCATGTAACAGGAACAACACTCCATTTCAACCTGTGCTCACAGCTTTCTCTCAGACCAGTGTGACTGTAAACAAGTAGGAGCTGCAAAATGCCTACTCGCTAACTTCCCACGTGTTTCTGAAAAAGCCAATAGAAATTGCTCCATTGGGATTTGGTAATGTCCATCTGCCTGCCTGCCTGCCTGCAGCAAGGTAATTTGTGGCTAACTTTGAAGGCAAAATGTGCTTTCCTTCACTCTTAGATTAAGGATTGCAATTAAATGGCAGTTGGTATTGAACATTCAATTTGCATTCATATTGAATCCACTGTCCAAATTATTTTTCACTCTTAATTGTTAATGGTTGCCGTGGGAGGACTTGAAAGGACTGAATTCAGTGGAAACAGCACTGATGGGCCTGTTGGTCAGCTGTACGGGCATCAAGAAGAGATTCTTAGTGCTCTTGAGTCAACCAGTCTTAACCATACACAGCAGCCAGCCTCCTGGGAACCACGTCAAGGGAAGAGCCCGAGAAACACCTGAAGTGTTCTAGAATCAAAAGTGGCACTTGTGACTATAAGGAAAGGCTGATTACTCAGGACATTGCTTCACCTCCAATACATGTGGAATGGAGACACAAGGTACAGCTGCTTTGAGTGTAGGTACTGTTCAGCAGACAGACAATTGTGCGGTGTGCTCAGATTCTTTCCCCAAAGGGTACTGACGTCTGCCCTCCCTCAAGGTCTAACGTGGGAGTGAAGGAAAACTGATCTCAGATGCCAAACTTTAGTTACACTACTCCATCATAGTCCTCAACATTCTGGGCTCTACCTATCTGCTATATCCAACCCTGCTCTGGTCTGCTGCTGCCTGCATGGATTCTAAGTCCAAGAGAATCAGAAACAACTCCTCAATGTGAACTGGAAGGTCTTAGCGTTGGCAGAGCTTATGAACATATTGAAAGCAGCCAAGCATCTTTGCAATCACATGGGCTTTTGTGTGTTTTCTTGATGTTTCTCCTATTGACTTAGTCTACCAGTATTGTTGACTTAGTCTATCACTATTGGTCACATTATATAGAGCATCTTGTTTAAGCTTTTGTCTTTTTAGCTAAAAACACTTCTTTGGTAAACTTTTAATACTACAATCTTTCCTTTAGAATATTTTAGAGTGTACTTTTAAGACTTTTTTTTTTTCTTGAAACATTCATATCAGAATTTTAAAACAGGAACTTCATAATAAATTTAGTAAGATTTATAAGCATCTGCCAGATCTTAATTCCTGTTCTTTTATACTCCAATGTTTAGCTGAGCTGTTAGCTTTTCTCTGTGGCAAATGGATGACTCAGGTCTCTGCCTTGTGAGGCTGCAGACCATGTGTTTTAAGAAAACTCAAGACATGTTGGGTCATGATGTCATGGTCACCTCATAAGTGAAGGGTGGGTACCTAAAACAAGGACAAAATCCAGCAGCTAGTGTTATATGGTAATTTTCTTCTGATTGAAATGTCCTTCCAGGAAGAAGGGGAGGGGAGGCCCAAGACACTAAACAAGCATCAAAGCATCACATGTCTTAGGAAGCTGAAGCTGAAGCCACAAAGTGCTTTCCCAAGGTTGTAGAAATGGAACTGTATGGGAACAGGACAGAACAGGACAGGTTGACTTACCAGCAGAGCTCCCCAGAGGAGGCCTGGCTGCCTGGGAGAGGAGATTCCCTGACTAGTCAAGCAGCCTGCAAGTTGTGTAGAGTTATTACCCATGATGATGTGGGCTTTGGTGATATAGCTGCTTTTGAGTCGTTCCTGCTCCTGGAACAACACAAACCCCTATTCTTATAAGTGACCCTAATAAACTCATTATATTGCTTAGTTGGACTTTAGCAATGTCATTACTTTGGTATGCCAGTGATTCTCTGATGTTTGGGTCCATGTGTGTATAGAGAAAACCTCCTGTGTACTGTATGAATGCAATACCTGTCAGTTAAAAGCTGATTTGCCTGTAGCTGAAGCAGGAGATAGAAGGTGGGACATCTGATAGGCAGTAAGGATTCTAGGCTGGAGGTAGGCTGGGGAGGAGCAGACCCACAAAAAGATGGTTGCATGCAGGTTGTTATATGGGAGCTTGGGGTCAGGAGGAAAACTTGGTTTTTACAGATGACACTCAACATATAAGGCAAGGAATCCAAACCTTTTAATTTCATACTAAACATATTAGACAAAGTCCTGGATGGAAGATGGAGAACAAACAGCTGCACTATGCTACAGAGCATTCGATTGAGGCCGGTGAGCATGCAATGTCTCAGATCAAAAGAGCTAGCCTGCCTGCTGCTACTGCTGAAAGAGACAAAGAAGCACTTTTAAGGTTATAACACTTGCTAAACTTTGACACATGTTTCTGTGGGCCAAAGAAGACATCCCCTTCATTTCAGCTGGTAGGGACCTGCCTGGGAAACACCTGCAACGGCCCACAGGGACGGGCCAGTCATCCAGATCATGCAGACAGAATTCAGAGGTTCAAAAATCAGAACAGCCCTCGGTGAAACCCTGAGGGCATAAGGCAGGGTTTACCCCACCTTTCCAGAGTGGGGAAAGATCACAACGTGTATCTGTGCAAATACACACTGCACCCACAAGAGCCCAGGACTGCTGGGGCCCAGAGACAGAAACAGATTCGCCCTTCCTTGTAAGCCTAGGAGCAGGAAACACTGCAGTATCCTGATCTGAACAGCAGAGGGATCAAAGGAATCTGAGCACACTGAAACTCGAGAAAGGTAAATTGTATTTTAAAACTAAAAAGAGGGGCTGGTGAGATGGCTCAGGGGTTAAGAGCACTGACTGCTCTTCCTAAGGTCCTGAGTTCCAATCCCAGCAACCACATGGTGGCTCACAACCATCTGTAACGAGATCTGACTCCCTTTTCTGGAGTGTCTGAAGACAGCTACAGTGTACTTACTAAAAAGGAATTGGATATTAAAATTTACATATACATATAAGTAAAAAAATTGATGTTTAAAGATACAGGCATATAAAGATGAAAGACACAGTAACAGGTTTTAGAGTTTGTCTAATGCTCTTTAAGGTGATTCCAAGGTAGAAATAGAAGAGAGATAGAAGAGAGAGCATATTACTTATTATAACATCACGTTAACAATCCTCAATTTTAACCTTAATAATTGCATTGGCTTTTCCTTAAATGCTTGGGACAAGGCTGAACAACAGGGGTGATCTGAATCATTTACAAAGATAACCCAGGCTTCAAATGAATCCTTCACTGACTTTTTATTTTATTTTATTTTTTTACAAAGATTATAGCTCTGAGTAGAGTGATGTCAGATTCACATGCTGGAGAAAGTTTAATTGAATCTGTAGCTTTTGAGAATGCTAATGCTGAATGGAATAAAACTATGAATGGAGTAAAACTACTGCAGACATAGAAGTAAATGCTCACAATTGGGTTATAGTTAGGCAAACAATTATAGGAGGTTTAAAAACAAAATGCCCATTGTGAAAGACCACGTCATTCCCTAAAGGACTGTGAACAAACAGTTCTTAAGGATAAATTCTTCTGTAATTTATCAGGGGGAAGGTTTCCTGAAAAATGTAAATTTTTTTTTTTTCGAGACAGGGTTTCTCTGTATAGCCCTGGCTGTCCTGGAACTCACTTTGTAGACCAGGCTGGCCTCGAACTCAGAAATCCGCCTGCCTCTGCCTCCCGAGTGCTGGGATTAAAGGCGTGTGCCACCACGCCCGGCTAAATGTTGTGGAAGGAAGAGTCACGCGGCTCCTGAATATAGGTCATCCAAGGATAGCCAAGGCAATTTCTTAATTTCAGAAAACTGACTAAGGGTCTTTGCTCAAGGCCCAGCAAAAGACATGAGCCATTCATTTCCTGTCAACCAAGGAAAGATTATTCTGGAAAAACAATTATGTAATTCAAAGCCTCATAAGACAAACAGCGGCTCAAGACTTAATGGAGATAAAGCAGTTCCTAAGGAAACGAGATTCTAAAGATGCCAAAAAACCCAAATACTCCCCCCCTCCCTGACCCAGGTTTTGGCAAACTGCTATATAAGATAGCCCAAAGTTAAAATTACCTTTAGATGCCATTGAGATTGAAGAATTAGTGAATACTGAAGTAGATGTAACAATTTCCCAAGATTCCTGGAATTCAACTTGGGTACTTCAAAAAGTTTCTACACAGCCTCTAAGGATTGGGACATTGTCTCAGGTAAAACAAAGTATAAAATAGATTAAATGTATAGGGCCAGAGGTCAAATAGAAGGGTTAAATATGTGGCAGATATAGCCGTAAAGTTATGGGAAAGAGATTTATTGCAGCAATGGGAAATACCGATTAACTTTGCTCCAAATTTAAAGACAGGCTGTGAGGTAAGAGATATTTTTGATAAAGAGATTAAAAGATGTTATTGAATATTGTGCCAACGTCACGCAGAGCAGGTCTGTGCAGGTCAGTTCCCGGACCACAAAGGGTTGCCCAGACCCTGTCAGCGCAGATCAGCTCATGGACTGCAAAGGGTGAGTGAGCGAACAACTGAACAGTGCACCTTTGCGACAGAAACAGCCTGGGGCTCTAGACATCCAGGCTCCCTCCCCGCCTAAGGAGAGTTCTCCCTCCACCTGGGGGAGGGCCTTCCCTGCCGGAACTGGTGAGAGAGCCATATTGCACCCAGGTCGCTCGGAAGCTAGTCTGTTCAGGTCAGCTTAGGGACTACAAAGGGTCCCACAGAGACCAGTCTGTGCAGGTGAGTGTGCAGACCGCAGAGGCAACACATCTTTTAGGACAGGCTCCTTATAGGGTCTTCAACTTTACCTAAGAGGCAGGTCTGAACACCAAAATTCCGTGTACCTTCCCTGCAAAAGGAGAGCTCGCCTGCTGAGACTACTCTGACCACTGAGATTCAGGAGAGAGCTGGGCTCCCAGGTCTGCCGACAGAGACCAACAGAATCACAGGAAGAACAAGATCCAATCAAAGACAACTATAACAACCAACTCCAGAGATTACCAGATGGCGAAAGGCAGACGTAAGAATCTTAATAACAGAAACTAAGACCACTCACCTTCTTCAGAACCCAGCACTCCCACTTCAGCCAGTCCTGGATACCCCAACACACCCGAAAAACAAGACTTGGATTTAAAATCATATATCATGGTGCTGGTAGAGGACATGAAGAAGGACATGAATAACTCACTTAAAGAAATGCAAGAGAACAATGCTAAAGAGGTAAAAGTCCTTAAAGAGGAAACACTAAAATCCTTTAAAGAACTACAGGAAAACACAACCAAACAGGTAATGGAATTGAGCAAAACCATCCAGGACCTAAAAAGGGAAATAGAAATAATAAAGAAAACCCAAAGTGAGACAACTTTGGAGATAGAAACACTAGGAAAGAAATCAGGAACCA
>LR750032.1:0-53448 GCA_902729485.2 Mus minutoides
AGAGGAGAAAGAGATAGAGGGGAGAGAAGAGAGAGAAGAGGAGGGCAAAGAGACCGAGGAGGGGGTGTCTTCCCCATTTATAGGGAGAATGACGTCATACCACCGAGGGTGGAGACTGAGCCAGGTGGGCTATGGGATTGAAGGTGGTTGCCTTGGCAACGCAGGTACACAGGTTAAGTGGAGCTTGATGCTAACAGTGTGTAGGCTTCTAAGGAGGTCCAATCCTGGACCTAGAGTTAGAGGCAGACTTGGGTACTGTGAGTCAATCAAGTCCTTTGCAAGAGTTGAAAAAGCCCTTACCCACTAAGCCATTTCTTCAGCCTGGCGTTATATGATTTTATAGGGTATATTTTATTGGAGGTCTGGGAAAATGTCTATGCCCAGAAAGCACAGGAACCTGAGTTAGAATCCCCAGCAGCCACATAAAAGCCAAGACCACTGGGAGGGAGAGAGGGGATGAGACAGGCAGATCCATCCCTAGAGCTCACTGGCCATTTAGTCTGGCCAATCACTGAGCTCCAGGTTCAGCTCAAAAGGCCCTGTCTCAAAATAAAATAATAATAATAATAATAATAATAATAATAATAATAATGTGGAGAAGTGACAGAGGAAGACAGCATGAACACATGAACATACACATGTATGGCACTAGTGACAGCGTGAGCACATGGCACACACACGTATGACACTGTGATGGTTTCAATGACAAGTGTTCCTCTCAGTCTCCAGCATTGGAACATTTGGTCCCCAGTGTTGCATGTAGCCTTTTCTACCCCACCTAAGCTCCAGAAATGGTCCAAGCTACCAACCTCCACCCAGCTTCCCTTGAATCCACAAATAAAAAACACATACACGCACAGTTGTTCAATTTCAACTTGCCTTTGTGGTACAATTGCTGGGCGCTACTTATCTCCCGCCTGGAGAAGTATGCCCTTATCAATACTCTTAGCTCTGCACCTCTCCACCTGCCCTCAACTTTAGCTGCTCAGTTACATCTAGTCCCAGTTAAACACCCCCAACCACCTGAATGTTGAAGTAGCCCGTGGCCACTCCACCCAAGATCTTACACGGATGCTTGGCTTTTCTTTCTCTGAAGCATGGCGAACTCTCCCTTCCTCTCTCTCTGGTATCTTTCTCTTGCCCATGAGGACCAGGAAGTCCCACCTATTTCTTCCTCCCAGCAATTAGCCCATGGCTTCTTTACTGACAGATCAAGAACCAATTGGGGAACAAGACCTTAGCATCAGAACCACCCGTACACCCGAGTTGGTGGCACAGTTTGAGAAGGTTTCAGAGGTGTGGTTTTGCTGGAGGAAATATTCATTGGAGGTGGACTTTGAGGACTCACACCATCCCCAGTTTGCTCTCTGCTTCCTGATTTTGGTTAAAGATGTGAGCTCTCAACTGGTCCTGCTGCCATGATTTCCTGCCATGATGACTGTGGACCCTTACCCCTCTACAACCGAAAGCCCAAATAGGTTCTTTCTACTATAGGTTACTCAGGTCGTAGTGTTCTATCACAGGAATAGAAACGTGACTAATACACCACGCACACACACATACAATTTAAGATTAAGTATATTTTATTTAAAAATATACTGCCATGAGAGATGGCTTCATGGTTAAGAACTTACAGTGTTCTTGTAGAGAGCCTGGACTGAGTTCCCAGCACTTGTATTGGAAGACTCACACACCTACCTGTAACTACAGCTGCAAGAGTTGGAACCTCCTTTTCTGGACTCTGCAGGCACCTTTGTATAGCACATCCCCACCCCTTCACACTCACTCACCCTGTGAGGACTACTTTTCATTGTCAACTAGACTACATCTGGAGTGTCTAGTTATGTTTGGGTACACTTATGAAGGCTTTTTTTTTCCTTAATTAAATCATTTGAAATGGGAAGACATACTTTTAATCTGGTTCTTTTGAGGTGGGAAAGTCCACCTTTAATCTGAGCCACACCTTCTCCTGGCAGCCTATATAAAGGACACAGAAGAAGGAAGTCTCCTGTCTTGGCCTGATTGCTCTTACTGATAAGTCCATTCCTTCACTGTCATTAGAGCCTACTTCTTTGGGATTCCAGAATGTACTAAAGACCAGCTGGGGCATTCAGTCTACTGAACAACTCCTGGAATCTTGGACCTTCCATTGGTAGACACTCATTGTTGCATTAGCTGGACATTGTTGAACTTAACCTGTAAGCAATTCTAATAAATCATGTGTGTGTGTGTGTGTGTGTGTCTGTGTGATTCTATCAGTTCTGTTCCTCTAGAGAACCTTGAATAATACATCCTCACACAATTAAAAATAATAAAAGTTTTACTTAGCTTATGAGTCCCATCAGTCACAGAGGGAGTCAGGGCAGACACCAGGGTAGAACACACCGCTGGTCAACTAGGGTTTTTTTTTAAGTTTTATTGTTTTTATTTTATGTGAGTACAGTGTAGCTGTCTTCAGACACACCAGAAGAGGGCATCAGATCCCATTACGGATGGTTGTCAGCCACCATGTGGTGGCTGGGATTTGAACTCAGGACCTCTAGAAGAGCAGTCACTTCTCTCAACCACTGAGTCATCCCCCCAGCCCTAAAAATAAATCTTAAAACTGCATCGTAAGTTCTACCTACTTCCATGTATTATTAACCTGTTGTAATTTAAGTTGTAGGGTTTAACCACTGTCCTATATTCCACTCTGTTGATTTTCATAGTTTTTGTAACTTAATCTGCCGACCCCTCCCCCAACCACCGCATATTCCAGCCAGCAAAAACCGAGAAGAGCCCACCCATCTTTGGATTCAACTCCCTTTCCTCACAGCCCTGGAGAAAGAATGACCACGTTCACAAAGCACACACTCCTCCAGAACCCCAAGACAGAGTGGCCTCCAATTGTTCTGCAAATTACATCCCAAGAAGCTATTTATGAGAATGGGCGTTTCTCCAAACTTCAGCCACTCTGCATATCATATTTCTTTACAATCTTCACCTACTGTGAAGGCAAAAAAGTATTTAAAGACTTGCGGTTTTTATCTGAAGTTTATGACCAGCGCCTGCATATTTATTCCTCATTTGCATCTCCTTTTATTGCTAGTCCTTTGTATCCATAGATCATTTTTATGGGACTGTGATCTTCTTACAAATGTGTAAGAGATAATTAAATGGAGCCAGTAAACCATTTCTTTCATATGCGTATACTTACAAAATATATTTTCCAATCTTATTGGTATTTTTTTTTTTTTGATAAGGTTTGACATTTTTCTAGAGTAAGACTTGGAGTCACGTCCTTGGGAGGCGCTAGTATCGATCCCCGCCCATGGGTCTTTTCTGTTTCCTATACAGTGCCTGGTGACACAAGGTTAGAATGTCAGGTCCCATCCATGTGAGGTACATGCAGCAGCAAGTGCCCTGCTCCTCTCCCACCCCACCCCCACTCCCTAGTGTCCTAAGATGATTTTTTTAAATGATTTCTTCTTCTTTTGTTTTTTTTTTCCTCCCACTTAACATCTTACATGGACCTTTCACCTTTATCCATAGTACTTAGCATTCTTAGGAACATTTGGGTTTAAGCCTGTCCTTGCCAGAAGCAGGAGCAACTTTCATATCTAACTGGAAATACTCTAAATTATCTATTAAAAATGCCCCATGGGCCGAGCAGTGATGGTTTATGCCTTTAATCCCAGCACTCTGGAGGCAGAGGCAGGCAGATTTCTGAGTTGGAGGCCAGCCTGGTCTACAGAGAGTTCCAGGACAGAGAGGGCTACAGAGAGAAACCCTGTCTCAAAAAACAAAACCAAACAAACAAACAAAACACACACACACAAAAAACACACACACACACAAACCCCACCTGACGCTATGTGGGGATTTTTGGTTCTTCAGATGAAATTGTGATGTGTTAAGTCAAACAATACAGCGAAGTGGAACAGGAATGGAATCACTCTGCTCACTGAGCTGCTGTTGAAAAATATACACTCTCCCCTGTCATGGCAGCCTCCAGAGGTTTGTAGGTTTGTTATTTTTGTTATAGACAGAGTCACTCCTAGCTGTCCTAGGACTCTCTCTGTAGAACAGGCTGGCCTCGAACTCTGAAATCTTCCTTCCTCTGCCTCCCAAGTGCTGAGATTAAAGGCGTGTGCCACCACACCCAGCCTTAGTCTCCAGCTCTAGTGCCACCCAGCAGCGTGCAAGGTTAGCTTTCCCGTGAGTCCTGCCCACACGCAGAACTGGTAAACTTAGTCCTAGATGCTGAATGCCACAGTGAGTAGAAACTTTTGTAGCCCAGTGTCACTCACAGAAGATGCAAAGGCTTATGAATTTGTGTGTTACCGTAACATATACCAACATGCACGTTGTCAGTTATTTCCAGAGGCTGGGGGAGGCAGGGCTTAAGGTCAAAGCCCTGGGTTATCCTTTTAGTTCCCAGTACCTGGGTCAGGCAGCTCACAACCACCAGCTCCAGGTCCAGCGCATCTGACTCCCTCTTCTGGACCCAAAGGGTATCTACTGTCACAACTGCACAGTAAGAAAATGATTAATATGCTTAATGAAAAATCCAAAATTAAACTTGTAGGGTCCTATTAGGATTCTCTCTCTCTCTCTCTCTCTCTCTCTGTTGTTGTTATTGATGTTGTTGTTTTGAGACAGGGTTTCTCTGTATAGCCCTGGCTGACCTGAAACATGCTTTGTAGACCAGGCTGACTTCCAACTCAGAGATCTGCTTGCTTCTGCTTCTGAGTACTGGCATTAAAGGCGTGCGCCACCACACCCTGTCTAGGGTCCTATTTCACCAACAGTATTGCCTAGGATCTGAAAAGACGGCTCAGTGGTTAGAAGTTTTTTTTGTTTGGTTGGTTTTGGTTTTGGTTTTTGGTGGGTTTTTTGTTTTGGTTTGGTTTGGTTTGGTTTTGGTTTTTGGTTTTTCGAGACAGGGTTTTTCTGTATAGCCTGTAGACCAGGCTGGCCTCGAACTCAGAAATCCTCCTGCCTCTGCCTCCCGAGTGCTGGGATTAAAGGCGTGCACCACTACGCCCGGCTCGGTTTTGTTTTTTGTTTTTTGTTTTTTGTTTTTTGTTTTTTGTTTTTTGTTTTTTGTTTTGTTTTGTTTTTTACTTGCAGAGGTCCGGAGTTCTATTCCAGGATCCAGCTAAGGTGGCTCACAACTGCTTCTATCTCCAACCCCAGGGGATCTTCTCGGAACTTCTGGCTTCTGCGGGCATCTAGACTCATGTGTACATAAATAACCACGAACATATATACATAAACCTTTAAAAACATTTTAACCGGGCGTGGTGGCGCACGCCTTTAATCCCAGCACTCGGGAGGAAGAGGCAGGCGGATTTCTGAGTTCGAGGCCAGCCCGGTCTACAGAGTGAGTTCCAGGACAGCCAGGGCTACACAGAGAAACCCTGTCTCGAAAAAAGAAAACAAACAACAACAACACAACATTTTAACGTACCACCCAATGTTATCCGTGGTCATCTCTGGGAAAGGAAATGTCATGGGCCCGTATGCACATATGCTTCCTTGACTTGTGCATTTGATTTTTCTCTATGGTTTCAAGGCGTTACTTTCGATGCTTGGTTTTGGTTGAAGATGTCACGTACGTTTGAGAGAGAAAACTTGTGGGTAGTATTGACCGTCGATAATAACACATGGCTTTACTTTCTATAAACACTTCACTTCCTTGCCTTGTTCTCGCGTGGTGTAGACACGACTCTTCAAGTGGCTTTTTCTCTGAGGCAACAGCAGCTGCAGGTGGCTCCACGCAGCTCTCCAGCTAGGCAGGAGCTCTGTCGCTCCCTGGCAGGGGCGCGGGCGCCCTGGGAACGGAGTCTGGAATGTGATGGAGGCCAAGAGGGTCGCGGGAACCGGTCCCTAGCATCTCGGCTGCGCATGTGCAGTTCATCTTCATTGTTCACTCCCGCGTCCCGCTGAGCGCGGAGGAAACCCTCAGATCCTCCGGGTCTACGCGCCGCTCAGAGACCCGGTCTCCAGGACAGGCGCGCCTAAGGGTGAGAGCCCATTCGGAGGGTTGCATTGCCAGGCTCGGGGCGGCTTACGTGTCAACACCTGCCTCGAGTGTGCTTCGCGCTGGCGGCGGTGGGCTTCTCCAAGGAGTAGAGGCAGGGCTTGGTGGTCGGAACAAAGTGAGCTAGGGAAGGTATTCTGGTGTCAGAGCTGTCTGCGAGGGCTCCGGGCGAGTGACTTCCACTCTATCATAGGATGAGGATAAAGTCTTATGACATCTCTCCGGGGCAGGTAGGCCAAGAGCAGCAAGGGACCTGTAGCTGAAAAGGCTGTTTTCAGAGTCTTAGTTCAAATTCGAGCACTACTACTGAGTCTCCACGGGCAAGAAAGGACCTCAAGACTCTGCTCCACTGTCTGTACACGGGTGGGGGTTCTTCCCTGAACCTGCCTCTGGGTTGTTCTGGGCAATGCTTGAGATAGGCTTTAGATGGGATGGTGGCATTTGCTCAGGACCTGAAAGGGGTGTGTCTTCCTTCATGCCCTGTTCATTAAGCCCTGTGCACCATTTGGCTCTGAAAGCCGCTGTTAACAGCCCCGTTCTGAAAGAGAAGACTGAAGGGGCGGGGAGAAGGGCGTGGTCTGCAGAAGTGAGTTGGGATGCAAACCCCAAATCAGAAGATAGGTTCAATTTAGTTTCCCTCCCTCCCTCCCTCCCTTCCCTCCTCCCTGTTATGCGTTATGGTTCACATGGCTCCTCCCCAAGGGCCACAGGACCTGCCTGGAGGGTGGAGGGCTGAGGTTCAATCAAAGCCTCTACACCCTTCTGCCTGGACCACCTGTCTGTGCCCACTGCAGTTTACAGACTACAAGTCCAGAAGTTTTCAGTCTGTACCGGAATCACCAAAGTGCCCAGGCCCAACAGACAGCTGGATGCAGAACTCGTGAAGTCTGCAAAGAGGCCTCTAAATTCATTTTGTGTGGTGTCACCATTGGTCTGGACATTCACTTAAAGAGGAGGGGTGGGGTATCTTGAAGTCAGATTCAGAGTTCTCTGATCACAGCTCCTGTGAGGAAAAAAAAAAGGACACACCAGAAGCAGGACTCTCCCCAGGGAGGCCCTTCCTCCCCTCCCTTCTCCCATCCCTCCTCCCATCCCTCCTCCCCTCCCTCCTCCCCTCCCTCTTCTCCTCCCTTCTCCCCTCCCTCTTCTCCTCCCTCCTCCCCTTCCTCCTTCCCTCCCTCCTCCCCTCCTGTCTAGGTTGCAGTATACCACAGCTGCAGGACAGAGGCCCAAGAAACATGCAGAGTCCACATTCAGAGCCTTCTTCCTGGACCATCACCCCACGAGACCCCTGTCCTTCAGCAGTGGCATGAGCCAGCTTCCAAAGGGAGGAAGCAAGTTAGGCCAGCCAAGGGAGGCGAGCAAAAGCAGCGGCTTGGGCATAGAGTGCCTGTGGAAGATGGTCAGGAGGTGATGTGAGGAGGAAGTGCAGGCCGATGCGGAGGCCCCGCCTCCTGGAAGCTCCTCCCATCACCTGCTTCTCCCACTGGTGGACCTCAGGGCCGCGCTGCCCACTCCCGGTTCAGGAAGCGTGCTGCTCTGCTTCAAAATTAGCAGTCCTTAACTACATGGCTCCCATTTCCAAACTCATTCCTCCATAAGAATGGCTCTGCTATTCCTCACCTCCATTTCCTCGGGGAGTAACAGTGGTGCCTACATCATTGGATACAAGCACAAAATGGGGCTATGCCTGCCAGACTCCAGCGTTGAACGAGTGTAGTCAGTCCCCAGCATCGCAAGTAGACTGCGTGAGAATCAGTGAGACCCTCTGTCTCCAAGGCCACTGTCCACATGTCTCAGCTAAGTCAAATCTCTTGAAACCAAACAAAACTCCTTTGGAGATACTGGAATGACAGATGTGACTTAAAGCACTGTCCCCGTTGCCAGCAGCATAGATCCTTTGAGTTGGGATTTGAGAGATGGATCGGCAGTTAATTTTTTTTTAATTTTTTTAAATCTTATTTTTAAAGATTCATTTATTTACTATATGCAAGTACACTCTTCAGACACACACACCAGAAGAGGGCATCAGATCTTATCACGGGTGGCTGTGAGCTACCATGTGGTTGCTGGGATTTGAACTCAGGACCTTCAGAAGAGCAGTCGGTGCTCTTAACCACTGAGCCATCTCTCCAGCCCCGATCGGCAGTTAAGAGCACGTGCTGCTCTTGCTGAAGACCTGAGTTTGGTTCCGAGCACCCGAATCAAGCAGCTACAGTCACCCATAACTCCAGCTCCAGGGGACCCGGTGCTTTCTAGGGATGCATGTGGGGATGCTCATGGGGCACTCCCACATATGTTCCCATATACACACACATACACAGAAAAAGAAGGGAACTGTTTTTAAAAATTCGTAATTTGAGTTAGGGTGTTAAGGGGAGTTAAAGTATATGTAGAAAGGTAAACGGACGGATATCTGAAACGTCTTCATTGTTCTGTTGTTTCACACAGGTTAGGTTCAAGGACACATATCTTTCATCTCAGCAACCTGGGAAGAAGAGGTAGATGAATCTCTGAGTTTGAAACCAGCCTGGTCTGTGTAGAGAGTTCTAGATCAGCCAGGGCAACACGGTGAGAACAAAACCTATAAATTGATTTACACCATTTATTACAGAAATACTCAAAGCATATGAAAGTTGAAAATACTAGAATGAGAGACAGCTTTATTGTCTGTCCACCCCCCCGGCATGTATATAGTCATACATATGTACATGGATGTGTGCAGACATTCATACATGTATATGCACTTAAACACGTATCCATATTCTTTCTCCTTCATCTTCCTTTACATTTATTTATTTATTCGTTTGTTTGTTTATTCATTTATTTATTTTTGTACTGTTCATTTATTTGAAGCAAAGCTCTTCTGTGTAGCTCAGGCCGGGCTCCAATGTTGCATCCTCCTGCCTCTGTCTCCTGAGTGCTGGGAACAGCGCTGGCTACACTGCTACACTCAGTTCTTAAGAGTAAATCTCCAACATCAAGACACACCAATAGACCCAAGGTCATCTTGTGCTCTAACCATTTGCTTAGCCAGCTCTTTCCCAGCTTGACTCCGTGCTGTGCATGCTTGTTTGCTGTTAAATCCAAAGAGGCCCCTGATCACTGTGAGAGGCCAGCAAGAGACCAGGGCTGGCTCCCTGGTGGAACGCTGCTTTCTCCAAGCTCCAGGTATTGATTGTCCATTCCCTGAGCCTTCATCTACCTGCCCTTCTGAAGAGTTGGGTGACATCGTCTCCCACGTGGTCATTTGTCAGCACGTACAGTGCATTTCTAGCAAGGCTCTGAGGACCTTGGTGGGTCTGTCCCTTCCCTCTCCCGAAGTCTCTGCAGCTCTCCTACAACACAGGAACATGAACACAACTCAGGAGAATTGCCGGCTGGGTTCTTTGCATTTTTGGTAACTATGTTCACGTTCAGTCATTCGGTAGCCATGGTCCCTTGTCAGTCATTTGGTAGCTACGGTCCCTTGTCAGTCACTCAGTAATGGCCTCACTTCCCTTGCATCATGATTTCACTGTCTGTTTCTCTTGCAGTGACATCGTCACGTGGATGGTCATGGCTCGTGTGAGAATCAACTTTATGCAAACCATCTACACAAACTTCCCTTTCCACTCTATGCCTTCCCTTATAGAACACACATTTCTAATCATTTGTAGCACGCTGTCTAGCTGCCGTGACAGTAATAATCTGAATTTGACATCCATTTTCTGGTAATCCTTGTATTCCTATGTAGGGCACAGAATGACAAAGTTCTAATAGTCGATCAGTTGTGATATTATTATTATTTTTGACTTTATTTATTTATGTGGGGGTGGGGAGGAGCGTGTGCATGCCACAGTGTTCCTGTGGACGTCGGAGGAAAACGTGTGGGGGTTAGTTCTCTTCTCACCCTGTGGGTCATGGGGATCAATTCAGGGAGTCAGGCTTGGGGACAAGCTCCCTTACCCACTGAGCCAGCTCACTGGCCCCATCTACAGTATTATGTACAGTTTAGGGCTATGTGTCTTGTTCCAGTAGCCATTAACATCCCTCCCTGGAGTACTTCATATGATTCTGACAGCATTATTAAGTATACACTCAATACATCCTTTTACTGAGAGCTACAGACAGATCATTCTTTCAGCTAAAATAACCCCAAGGCTACACCTTAGCTGTTTGGTTATATAGAGTCCACTTCAAGCACAAGTTCTGAGAGCGAATTTTCACCTTTTCGTATTCTAGCTTGCCCACATGCTAAGACTTTAAAATCTTGAGTTTTTGCTCCTTCGATGCCACTGGGAGCCCTGCCCCTCTTAGGTGACAAGGGAGTTTGAGGCGCCCTCTGCTGGCCGCTGGCGCTAGCGGCACAACGCCGCCTGAGTGAGTGGTTGGTTTTATGGCCTCATCCCAGATGGCCACGCGCTGCATCAGCTGCCCTTCAGGACATCGAGAGTTCTCGGACTTAGTACCCACCATAGTCGGCTTTGTGTGAGACCGAAAGTATATTGCCTGCACACCCCTGGGGCACGACAGCGCTCGTGGTCTGTGGCGATGAGTTTTGTTCTCTTTGATATTCTGCTGAGTTTGGATGGAGACGGTGACGCACACTGCACAGGGTTACTGCTCGTCTGCCCTCTGAACCTGAGTGTCTGAAATTCCGTGTACCGTTCAGTCCTATGACTAAGAGAATAACTCACGAAGTCTGGTTCCAAGCCCTCTGACTACTGAGAAAGGCAGTCTGCAGTATCACCGGGCACTGGGAGAGAACAAGTGGCTGACGCTGGTGACTTAGTGACTACTTCCTCTTTCTCATTCGTCCTCTGGTGCCATACTTAACCAGGCTATCATGCCTGCCCACTTGGCTCCTGTCTGTGTTCACAGAGAGAAGCCCCACCCACTTCCTGGAGAGTCTCCAGGTCCCCCTGCGCTTGCTCTCTTCCCTCCCACCTTCCTCTCCTTCCCGGCCACTCGGGAATCTGACCCAAGCCACCCCTCCAGCCACACTGCCTGCACTCTTTTACTCTGTCTCCCCATTCCGAACTTCCATCTATGGCTGGCCACCAAGAGGGCCGTCCATCCGGCTTTTGGTAGTCATGCTTTTGGGGAGGGGGCAGTGCACATGCCACTGTGTGCAAATGCAGGTCAGAAGTCTCGGACTCTGTTCTCTCCTTCCAGCTTCTGGTTCTGGTCCTCAAGCTTGGAGACAAGTGTCTTACCCACCGAGCCATCTCCCCGGCCCAACATTACATTCTTCAATGTCTATTGTCCCCAGATTTGGTGAGTGAATACAAGGGCTTATATAGTGACTATACGCAGGCGCTCCGCCCCAGCTCTCTCAGCATGTGTACAGCATGATGCCTGCATGTATGCCTGCAGGCCAGAAGGGGGCACTAGATCCCATTATAGACAGTTATAAGCCACCATATGGGTGCTGGGAATTGAACTTGGGACTCTAGAAGATCACCCAGTGCTCTCTGAGTCATCTCTCCAGCCCCTCTTTGATGCTTTAATTACAGCCATTCCCACCTTCCTTGGCTTATGGTCAGTTTCTCAGTCACATTGCATTGGTTCTGCGGCCTGTGAGCCCCTTCCCCAGCTTGCCTTTCGGACCTTGATTCTCTCTTACTCTCCTGTCACAGCTCTTTTCTGTCTTCTGTGCTGCAGCTGCCCGGCAGGCTGTCTGCGTTTGCTCTGCTACCTGGAGCTGAGACTTTGCTCCTCATCTTTCCATGGGGTGGGGCCTGGCCTGAGGCCTTTCACGTGAGATGATGGGAGATGTCTTAGGATGTTGCCTTCAGACTGTATAGACTGAGACAGGGAGACAAGCTCCAGGGGACCCCTCCTCTGACAGAGAGTGGGATTTACTTAACGGTCTATTTCCCCAGAATCACCCAGAAGAAAACTGTGCTACATCAGGGCACTCTGCACAGGGCTCAGCTCCTGATGGCTCTGAAGGTCTCAGACTCCAGGGGACAATTCCCTGCTCATTCAACAATCCTGAATATTAACCCTCAGGGGTGAGGATCTGCCCAGAAGTCTGGCAGTCTGTTTGCTGATCATGGCTCTGGTCAACCCCCAGCCTCTGCACTTTCTAAGCTAAAAGGCCTTGCTGGGTTCTATAAGGAGACTGAAGGCGCTGCTCAGTCTGTGTCTGTGGTGTGACAACAGGGGCCCGGGGTACCTGCCACCCACTCACTGTCTACCAGAAACTAAAAGAAATGTCTGACATGCCCACAGCCCTACCCTGTGCTCCTCAGTGGGGACAAGCCTGGGGCTCCCTTGCTTCTCTCTCAAGGCACAAGAGCAGAAGAGCGAGCTATGTGAGACAAACCCTAGAGAGCCACTCATTCTTGGGCTTGCCATTTCTGAGCACCACTGCAGACTCAGAGCCCTGCTTCTGGTCCCTTCTTGGGCCTCAGGGCCTGCGATTTGTCTGCGCTGGTTACTGTCTCTGCTTCTCCGATCTTTGTGTTCTTTGTGGACAATTCCCTCCTTGCAGTTTTTGGATACTGCTGAGATATGTAGGCATAAATTTTTTTTTTGCAACCTACTTTTAATAAGAGTTCAGTCTCTCCAATAGCCCGCCACCCAGCAAAGGTCGTGGAAGAGAAAAGTTGTTAGGATTTGGGGGAAGTGGGTCTGTTCAGCCATAGTTCTTTGGGGGCTAGCTTGATCTTCTTTCTCTACAGTTCAGTCCCGTAGCAAACCAAATACAACCCAGCAGCTGCAGACCAGCAGCAAACACCAAATACGATCCAGCAGTTGCAGACCAGCAGATACCAGGCATGAACCAGCAGCTACAGTCCAGTCCTTTCTGCAGACAGACACCAGGCACGAACCAGCAGCTGTAGGTCAATCCTGAAGAAACCGCCAGGCTTCCTAACTGGCCTGAGTCGAGGCTGCAGAAGCCACCAGCTGCCGTAGGAACCTCACCAGCATTTCTCTGGTGAGTGTCTCTCAATGGTGGTTGAGGTTAGCATAAGTTGAGCTCAACAGCACTATGTAAGGTCTTCACTAAAGACACGTACCAATACATGCGTGTCTTTAGCGAAGAGTACCGAGACAGAACAAACCAAACCAATGCTCAGTGCTCGCCCCCCCATTGTCCGTGGTGTCATAATTATACTCCTTCATCAAGAGTGTCTGCAGGGTCATATTTGTACTCACTCCTTCATCAAGCGTCCTCTCACACGTCTGCTCTATCCAAACATCCTTTCACGTGTGTCTGCTTCAGGAAAACCGTCTTTCACATGTCTGCTTTAGCAAAAGATCTTTTCACCTGTGTGCCCCAGCAAACCACCACTTGACATAACTAACTTTCCAAAGAACTAAAAGTTTCTACTTCAGAGATAGGTCTGATTTCTAAGAGTGGGCTTGTTCCTATCTCTCTCTGGAGTCCAAAGCTTTTCTTATGCCCATCTCTCCCTCCCTTCCTCCTTCCCTTCCTTCCTCCCTCTCCCTCACCTTCCCTTCCCACCTTTCTTTTTTTACCACCTTTCTGTCTTTCTCTCCTTCCCTCCCTCCCTCCCTTCCCTCTTTATCTTTTCCCATTCCCTCTCTTCCCAGCATATTTGTTGGGCTATATGGTCTCATCTCAGGACAGTATGTGGCCCTAAGCTGCGTGCCTTCAAAGCTCCTCTCCTCCTCTTCCTTCCTGCTCAACTCCAGGCACGCTCTGTCACAGCGACCTCATCCCAGCTGTTAGAGTCTCTAACTTCTCACTGGAACCATTTCCTAATCTGGTCACTTGGGAGAGGGGCAGTGCTTTGTTGTAGGGCGTTTAGCTGTGTGTCTGGATGGATCCACTAGATGGCAGCAGCGCCCTCTCATTGTAGCAAGTGTGCAGTCGACAGATGTTGCCAGATGTCCCCAGGGAGGCAACCACTGCTATGGCTGAAAAACCAGTTTCTTTCTTTTTTCCTTTTTTCCTTTCTTTCTTTCTTTCTTTCTTTCTTTCTTTCTTTCTTTCTTTCTTTCTTTCTTCCTTTCTTCCTTCCTTCCTTTCTTTCTTTCTTTCTTTCTTCTCTCTTTTCCTTCCTTCCTTCCTTCCTTCCTTCCTTCCTTCCTTCCTTCCTTCCTTCCTTTCCTTTTAAATTAAATGTATATGGGTGCTTTGTCTGCATGCATGCCTGGTGCCCAAGGAGGCCTAAAGAGAGCATTGGACCCCATAGAATGGAAATTAAAGGCACGTGAGACGCCATGTGGGTGCTGGACTCCCTTGTCATCCGCAAGAGCAGACAGTGCTCTTTACCACCAGGGCATCTCTCTAGCCTGAGAATCAGCTCCTTAAGTCACTGGGGCATCTCTCTAGCCTGAGAATCAGCTCCTTAAGTCACTGGGGCATCTCTCTAGCCTGAGAATCAGTCCTTAAGTCACTGGGGCATCTCTCTAGCCTGAGAATCAGCTCCTTAAGTCAATCTATAGTTGGTTCCTAGTTGTGTTAGCTGAATTGCCTGTGTGTCTCTGCAACCCATAGATGATCCCCAAGAAGGGAGATGGTCTATGAGAAGCGAACAGGCTAAACCAGAGGTGTGTTGGGAAAAATACTGGGATTTCCATTACCTTTGGGAGTTTGTTTGTTTGTCTAAAACTAAAGCTGTTGACCTCTAGTTTGGGGGATTACTTGAGGGCTGTGTGTATACAGTTAAGATTGCCAAGGGATGTACTGATGGAAGCCACCAGCCTACCCTTTCTCCCTCTGCCCCTCCCCCCACACTTGACCTGTTCTGGTCTCTCCCAGGCCTCTAGTCTCCTCCTCTCTCACCACCCTCCCTGTGACTCCTCTAGCACCAGCTATGTTTTTAGCTACTCTCTAAGCCTTTACTCATGCTACAGCTGCAGTTGCCCAGAGCTTGCTGTTCACGGACAAAGACCGGAAAGATGGCTCAGAGGGTGAAGTGCCCGCTGAGGTGCATGAGGACCTGAGTTCAGATCTCCAGCACCCATGTTAAAAAGTCAGGTATGGTGACACACACCTGTAACGCTAGCCCTGGGGACACACACTTGTAACGCCAGCCCTGGGAGGTCAACACTGGAAGCTGTGTTTTGGTGCAGGGGTGCTCACTGGCAAGTTCGTGCTGGGGAGATGGCTCAGGGGGTAAACGTGCTTGCCCTACAAACCTGATGGCTCGAGTTTAATCCTGAAGCCCCAAGTAACCACCAGGCGAGTGGCATGAGCCTCAGCAACTCCAGTGTGCTCCTTACCAGGAGGCAGAGAGGAGACTCTCCAGAAACCCACAGCCAGTTAGCCATGGTGCACAGGCTGAAGAGACCCTGCCAGTTAGCATGGTGCACAGGCTGAAGAGACCCTGTCAGTTAGCATGGTGCACAGGCTGAAGAGACCCTGTCAGTTAGCATGGTGCACAGGCTGAAGAGACCCTGTCAGTTAGCATGGTGCACAGGCTGAAGAGACCCTGTCAGTTAGCATGGTGCACAGGCTGAAGAGACCCTGTCAGTTAGCATGATGCACAGGCTGAAGAGACCCTGCCAGTTAGCATGGTGCACAGGCTGAAGAGACCCTGTCTCAAATAAGGTGGAGAGGTGAGGACGGACATCCTCTGTCCTTACAGGTGGTCACCACATGCACTTCTCAGCATGTGTGCTCTGCACCTTCACACTGGAATGAGCACACATGCACACAGGCTCACACACATAAACATACACACACATACACAACACACACATATGCATACAATACATGCATATACACACATACATACACACACACCTTTACACAGGATGAACGAACATACATGCACATAGACTCACACACATAAACATGCACATATACATACAATATGCACATACACACATATACACACACATACATACATATGCACACATATACACTCCCACCCTACCTTAACAAAATTGATTTTAAAGATAAGATGAAGAGGTACTGAGGAAAACATTCAACATTGACCTCTGATATCCATATGAGCACACACATGTGCACATACATGCACACATACAAACTTGGTGACATATGACCTAAAGAAAGAAGTACATCTCCCACAATTCACTGCTGCCAATGTTTGTATGTGTAGAAAATCTCAAGTCTGAAATATCCTTAAAAACAAGCTCCAGTCTTATCTGCCTAAGTGTCCTCACAGCCAGATCAGATAGACACAGTTGAGGTTGCTTTATGAATTATCTGTGAATTTCTGTTTGCCTAGTGTTTCTGCGGCAATTCCATTACGCCTCCAGAGTATAGCATACCAAATTGTAACCTTATGTCATTTTCTGGAATGCCTCGGTACCTCATTCCCTAGCTGTGTCTCCTGTTGCTGTTTCTGAGCCTTTCCAACTGAGCCCCACTGGTCTGTTGCAGGGACCAGTGTTGTTCGAAGATGTGTCTGTGGTCTTCACTCAGAAGGAGTGGCAGTTGCTGGATGCTGCTCAGAGGCACCTGTACAGGGAGGTGATGCTGGAGACCTACAGGCACCTACGAGCAGTGGGTAAGCCCCACCCCCACACTGCACATAGACTCACAAACAACACTCCCATCAGCATGTGAAAGTTTCATACCTTAGAAGCCGAATCAGTGTCAAGAGAAAAGTTTTAAGGTTGGGCTGGAAGATGGCTCAGCAGTGAAGAGCGCTTGCCAGTGCTCTCCCAGAGGGCCTGAGTCAGTTTTCCAGTACCACATGAGGCAGTTTATAACTGCCTGAAGCTCTGGCTCCAGGGCGTCTGATGCCCACTCGGGGCGGGGGGGGGGGGGGGGGGCACCTGCGCTCCTGTGCAGTCACCCACCAGATGCCTGATCCTCTAGACTTAGCTACTTGTTTCAGTGATGAAAGAAACACGTGTGACCCCCCTGAGGACTTATCCACTGGCTTCAGTGAAACACACCAGAGTCCCATCATTGTGCACCCCTCCCTCAGCCCTGAGCAGTTTTGCCAAGCCTTGTCATTCTTCCATCACAGGGCACAATGTAACCAAACCTGAGCTGATATGCAAGCTGGAACAAGAAGGCCCTGGGGAACCACCAGGCCACAGCCTCTCAGGTGAGCTGAGATCAGGTAGAAAGAAGAGGGCAGACCCAAAGGCCTGGGTGGCCAGAGCAAGGCTTGGTTTCTTTGACTGTATCTGTGGGTTGCTTGGTAGAGTGCATCTGTGGGTTGCTTACCTTGCAGGCACAGAGACTTGGCTTTCATCTCTAGCACAGCAAGGTGATCAATGAGGCAAGATGGCACAGGCCTCAATGTAACCCCAGCCCCAAAGCAGGAAGGTCAGATGTTCAAGGTCAGCTTGGGCTACAAGATGCCCCTTCTCAAAAACAAGCAAAGAAACAAGCAAAAAAGAATATCTTTGCGAGGCTCTAGAATTTTCAAAGAGAGAAGAGAAATGCACATAGCCTGCTCAGTCTCCCAAGTACAGATGTTTTCAATAGGCTACATGTGGTGGCTCACACCTCTGATCCCAGCTCTTGGAGGATAGAGGCAGGAAGAGCAGCCTAGCTCACAGAGAGTTCCAGGCCAACTAGGGCTATGTAGTAAGACCCTGTTTCAAAAGAATTTAAAAAATGAGTAAAAATAAAAATAAAACAGCCTTTGCTTCTATTTGACTGTCTGTCACCATCACCTGTGATGCCTCCAGTACTGAATGTTCTGGGTGTGAATTGTGTGTTCATTCACATAGTCAGCCCTCTATTTGACAAATGTCTGTTAAGTGCCTGCTAGGAGCAGTCGCATTCTAGCATGGAGGACACAAAGGCAAAGTCTCCACTTGGATGACAAATCTGCACATCTGAGGGCCAGTAGCTGTCAGCACCGCTCAAATTCAAGGCAAGCGACAGGGAAGGAGACCCAGGAGGAAATGAACAGGAGCAGTGGGTGAAGCGCGGGTGACGGGTGACCGGGTGGAGCAAGGCTATTGGAGACTTCCACCTGAGTCAGGGGAACAGCAGCGCGGAGCCTCTGAGACAGAGGGGGGGGGGGGGGGGGGGGGGGGGGGGGGGGGGGGTGGAGGGATGTGCTTGATGCAGTACACAGCAACCAGAGTTTGTGGGACTTAAGGGCAGTGAGTTCAGGGAAAGGTGAGTTTAGAGAGTTGGCTGGGGACTTAGCTGCCCCCCCCCGCCCCCGCCATGAGCCTAAAGAAGATTTCACACTGTGCTGAATGGGCCGTGGATGAGGGAACTGGTTATGGATACCACCTTCACGCCCTGAGCTTGGAAATCAGAAATGCAGGCTACATCACCCTAACAGGGGACACAGCCAAGGACCACCCATCCAGGATGGGGCAGGGAAGGAAGCAGAGAATGAGGTCAGAAGCAGCAGGGTGGGGTTAGGTGGAAGGAGTGAGTTCCAACACAGAGATGCAAGTGTGACGTTTGCTCAGGATCCTCTCCTCCTCTCTTCATGTAAATTACCCAAAGCCAGTGGGGAAAATAAAGACAAATAAACACCAGCTCCATTTGCAATTGAGGACGGAGGCAGCAGAAAGCACAAGGTAGCAGTAGTAGTAATAGCAGTAGTCGTAATAGTAGTAGTAGTAGTAGTAATAGTAGTGATAATATTAGAAGTAGTAATAGTTGTAGTGGTAATAGAATGGTAGTAGTAGGAATAGTAGTGTAATAATAATAATAATAATAATAATAATAATAATAATAATAGTGCTAAAACTTTCAAAAGCAATGAAAAATGTGGCTTAGAGACCCTGCCTCACAAACAAACAAATCTGAGTTGAAAGCTGTTCATACAAAACCTTGCACAAAAGCATATAATATCAGCTTCATTAGTAATCATCCAAATTGAAAGCAGCAAGTATGAACAGATAGAGTACAAACAGGTGGTGGAGTCACTCAGCTCCCAAACGCAGCCTGTCAGGCCACAGAAGGTAGGGAAGGACCTTAAACACACGCTCCTAAGGGGACGATGCCGTAGGAGAAGGCTGCGTGCTCGGGGTTCCAAGCGTGGGCTAATCGAGGAAAGCAAAGACAGCAAAAGAGGCCCGGGGGCGGCGGCACGCAGTGTTTGGTCCCAGCATTCCAGAGGCAGAGGCTGGAGGATCTCTGAGTTTGAGGCCAGGACAGCTAAGACCACATAAAAAGACCCTGTCTCAAAAAAAAATTTAAAAGGTGAGTAAGAAACCCAGTGTTTTCCAGGGACTGGGGCAGGCAGAACACACAGGGCCTTAGGGCGATGAACTATTCAGTATGTTTGACTGTAATGGTGGACACATGTTGCTACGAGCCTGTCCCATCCCACAGAACAACAGTGACTGTCAGACTCAAAGCAAACTAAGGACTTGAGGTGAAATGGTTTCAGTTTTGGTTTTTGTATTTCTTTATTCCAGACAAGGATTCTCTGTATATCTCTGACTGCCCTAAAACACACTCTGTAGACCAGGCTGGCCTCGAACTCAGAGATCTGCCTACCTCTGCCTCCCAAGTTCTGGGACTAAAGGGCATGCACCACCACTGCCCGGCTTGCTTTGGGTAAATTGGATGGCAAAAATAGATCCCACTTTAGGGAAGATATCGACAGTAGGTGAATGGGTGACTTCATAAATTTTCTTGAGTGCAGTTTGTAGAGTGGGACAGAGAAGACTAGAAAGAAGTGGGGGGCAGCTTAGCAGCCATACTGCAGGATCAAGTCTCACGCCTCCCTTAGGGTGCACATCCCTCAGACTCCTTCTGTTCCTGCGCTCACTGCTAGAGGTCCCTGTCTTTGCCTCGTTTTTTTGGTTTTTTGTTTGTTTGTTTGTTTGTTTGTTTGTTTGTTTTTAATACCCTCCATCCATGGATGAGTCCTTGTCTTACATTCCTTGTTCCCGGCTGTTTTATTTCAGGGCCTCTACCCGTTTGGTGGTCCTGTTTATTAGAAAGCAAAGCTGGTGGCCTCATTCTCCTCCTTTCTACTCTAGTGAGCATCTTTGTCTGTATTATCCAATGGAAAGACTAGATGAAGCTTTGCCTAGGATGGCTGCCTTCCCAGGGGAGTGTGTCAGAACCCCAGAATCGAGTCAGCAGAAGACATTTGTGTATAGCCCCTTTCCTTTAAAATGCTGTTTAGATGTATAATATACACTTAACTTCCCATGTTTCTAGAAGTCCGGAGGGCCGATACCATGACAACAAATGAAGAAAACGGAGGCAGATATTTGAGTCAAGTCTTTGTCAACGATGAAACGCTGACTAAGGGAAGAAGCAAGGCTCTAAAAGAAATCGTTCATCTGGCCACAAACCCAGAGGCCTCAAGAGCAATATGTCAGAAGTGTTGCTCAACGGAAGCAAGCTTGGAAAACATCACAGGATTAGTTACCAGTAACAGAAACCACACAACAAAAAAGTTGGATGGTTTAGGTGGCCCCAGGTCCCCTGATACTAAGCATGAAAGACCTCATATAGGATGCAAAAACTGCGAACGTGAGCCAAAGAAAAAATCCCACAGTCCTGTGGAGGGCCCTACTCAACAGCAGAAGACACTGTGTTTGGAGCAACTTCTTGAATATCAAAATTGTGGGAAGACCTCATACAGAAAGACTGCCTCTGTCATACACCAGACAGTTCACCCAGGACAGGAGCCCTCTCAAGATAGCAAATACATGCAAGCCACTGCCCACAAGATAAGGTTCCAGTCTTTTCTAAGAACCCTAAGGGAAAGGAAGGTGCAAGAGGCCAGCCAACATGGAAAGCCATTATGTGTGAAGTCAAAACATGAACCTGCAGGAACTAATGTAAGGGAGAAAATCTGTGGGCGTGGCATGCTTGAGAAACCCTTTAAGGAGAAATTGGATCTTATCAGACGTCAGAGCAGGCAGCCAGGAGAAGAGCCTGAACGTAGTGTCAGTGAGAACGCCCTAAGAAGCTCACCTCACCTCCAAAACGAGGAACTACACGTGGGAGAAAAAATTTGTGTCCATGGGAACTGTGGGAGAACCCTTCCTGGAAAGCCGCGCCTTTCTCAGAACTGGAGAACTTGCACAACAGAAAAACCCAAGCGTGCAGACAGCCAAACAGCCTTAAAGAGCTCATATCCGATCCTACATCCGAGAAGCAGAACAAGGGAGAAAACCCCCAAAGGGGATGAGTGCAGGAAGTCTCCGCCCCACTCCCGCAAGGAATCAAGAAGCACTCATCATGGGAGACTGTCCTTGGAGGAGAAACCAGAGTGTGAGGGAAATGAGAGGTCCGACCTTAGTGAAAACCAGAGCCTTTGCAAAGAACAGAAAGCCTGCGAGTGCCGCCAGTGTGAGGAACGCTGCCCCGAGACTGCAGGCCTTCCTCAACACCAGAGCTCACACCCAGAGAAAAAACCCTACACATGCAACGAATGTAACAGGTGCTTCCTGGTGAAGTCAAACCTCACCGAACACCAGAGAACTCACACGGGAGAGAAACCCTATGAATGTAAAGAGTGTGGAAAGTCATTTTGCCAAAAATACGCCCTCACGGTACACCAGAGAACTCACACGGGAGAGAAACCATACAAGTGCAACGAATGTGGGAAAACCTTCTGTGTGAAATCCAACCTTACCCAACACCAAAGGACTCACACGGGGGAGAAGCCGTACAAGTGCAGCGAGTGCTGGAGGTCGTTCTGTGTCAAGTCCAACCTCGTCGTGCACCAGAGGACTCACACTGGAGAGAAGCCCTACAGATGTCTCGAGTGTGGGAAGACCTTCTAGGAGAAATCCGCCCTCACGAAACATCGGCGGATTCACACGGGGGAAAAAACCTTACGAATGTGAGGAATGCAAAAAAAGTTTCAGCCAGAGATCGACCCTTACCAAGCACCAAAGAAAAACGCACAAGAAGAAAACACCCACCAGCAGCCTGCACGGGCAGAAATCTGAATCAACCAGCGAAGCCCACTGAGCAGCGGCAAAAAACTACTACCATGGCAACGTGCGTCGGCGAGAACTCCGCCATCAGATTATACGTGATAGAAGCTAGAGAATTAATGCAGGACTAAAAGCATAAAAATATTTCAAACATGTGAATCCTTTCAACAGGTATTCAACGTTGTCGAAGGAGAAAGAAATGATTTTAATGAATGTGAAGAAAAAACGTCCTTGTGGAAATATCGTCTAACTGGAGGTTATATTTCAGATGTGATGCGGAACTCATTACAGGACAGATAACACAACACCATCTGTTTTTCAGGCAGAATGAGGCAAGGCTCTTTCATAACTCTGATAAGGGAGAGTCTACTGATCCAGTTGTAGCAAAGTCATCTTTTGCCGGCCCCGCTTCATCCTGTTCCTCATGTTTTCTCCATTTCCCTCAAGGGCATTGATGGAGATAAAGGAACAAGACTGGAAAAGACCAAAAGCGAAGTAGAGGAATCTAAGCCCTGGGTGTGAAAAGATCCTGCGAACAGCTAACGAAAACGGCACAAACAAGTCTACATTAAGCGTGTGTGTGTGTGTGTGTGTGTGTGTGTGTGTGTGTGAGTGTGTGTGTGTGTGTGTGTGTGTGTGTTTGCGTGCGTGTGAGTATGTGCATGTGATACCATGATGAGTTAAAAACTATGTCCAGAGCCAGGCATGGTGGCTCACACCTTTAATCCCAGCACTCGGGAGGCAGAGGCAGGCGGATTTCTGAGTTTGAGGCCAGCCTGGTCTACAAAGTGAGTTCCAGGACAGCCAGGGCTACACAGAGAAACCCTGTCTGGAAAAAAAAAAAACAAAAAAACAACAACTATGTCTAGGGGCCAGCAAGGGCTCAGTGGTAAAAAGCTCCTGCTCCACATGCCTTGTGACCTCTGTTTGATTCCTGTGACCCATGTAAATATGGAATGAGAAAACTCACATCAGACATTTGTCTTCTGAGCCCAAACATGCATGGTGGCACATACACACACACACACACACACACACACACTCACACACACACACACACACACACACACACACACACACACTAATAATAAGTAAAATAAAAAATTTAAACAAAACCCCTAAATCTAACCTAACACCAGGCCATTTGTAGTGAGAAGAAGAGAAAGAGGAGGAAGAAAAACACGCTGTAAAGTCAGTTGAAAGGGGGATTTGAAAGTTAGAAGATAGCAAAAGTATATATTTTTAAATTGACCCAATAAAATGTGGCTTTGGAATGGTGAGTTATGTGATTGTATTATTGAATTCAACTTCTGTGGAGCTTTGTACAGGGGAAATGTAGACTTTAAGTATCCTCTTTATGGTCTGGGCTTCCTATGGATGGTGTAGGTAGGTGTGAAGACAGCCTGGGTATCAGCCCTTACTTAGGCTATATGGTGCTCCTGTAACAGAATACCTGAGGCTGATTAGTTTACATTGAAGACAAATTTGTTTCTCACAATCTGGGAGGCTAAGTCCAAGACCAAGGGGCTAGAATCCGGTGAGGATCTTCTTTTTCATCTCCTCGCAGTGGACAGTAAAAGGAGGGGAAGGGAAGGGGAGATGGGCAAAGCATGGGAGTAAAGCCCAGAGCTTTTGGCATTGGTGTTAATCTAGCCCTTATGCCCAGAACACCTCCCTCTGTTGCATTCGGATTAACTTTCCAACACAAAGATTTGGGGAGACACGGTCGTAGCCCTGTAGGCCAATAACACATTTAACAAAAGTATCCACATCTACCCAGCAAAGTCTCTCTCTCTCTCTCTCTCTCTCTCTCTCTCTCTCTCTCTCTCAAACACACACACACACACACACACACAGCGTAACTCGCAAAGCATCATAAATCAGCCCGTTCCCCTTTTACTTTCCGTGTTCCCGTTAAATGTATACTGCTGTGCTCGTTCCGCTCCTGGGCCCTGGATGAAACCTTAGGAGCCAGTGTGCTTAGGCAATAAATAACCAGCAATAAACGGCTTGCTGGGCAAGTGATTGCGGAGGTGAGGACGTGTCGGATACACTGTTGGTGAGTCCTGCCAGGGGAGTGGGCGACGGCTTCTTCCCTCTTTGGTCCATATATTTGAGTCTTTCACCTTGCCATCCTGTTTCATAGCACCGCAAAAGCTGGGACTGGAAAGACATCCTGTTTTGTGAGGTTCGGGATGATGGACCACCTCTCTCAGCCAATTGTCCATTTGAGGCACTGACGGAGTCACAGAGTCACGGTAGACTCACCACTGGCTGTCTTCTGAAGCCTCGAGCCTTCAGTCGTGCTCTTGGTCCTGCAATGGAAGGTGAGCTCCTTCAGGAAAATCAACCCTCTGACATCTGTCTGTGAGGCCTCCTGGGTCCTCACACCTAGCTCAACTTTCTCCAGGTGTCTCAACCTTCTGAGAGGTTACTGGGAGAGTTCTGCTACCACACCCCACCCCTCCCCACCCCAATTTTTTCTCCATCACTGGGGAACAGTCTCTGCAGCAAGCCAGCACAGATGGGGCTTGACCCAAGTCATCCTCACCTCTGTCTCCAGCATCTAGATTAGGAACATTGAATGATAGCAATCTCCTAAATGTCCCCAACTTCCTCCATGAAGCCACCCCTGCCTATCCCTGGTCTTCCTTTCTACCTCAGAGCTTAAGAAGGTGACTCCCTCAAAAGCCCATCAAAACAGGCTGGAGCGTGTCCTGGGACCTGGGGCTGAGAGAAAACTGATCCTCCCTCCCAAGGGCACCGCTGACCTTGATGTGATTCTGAATGTCCTAAGGTCTCAGTGAAGCTCAGACCCAAACCTAACTCCCAGCTGGTGAGGCGAAAGCAATATCTCAACAAAGGAGCTAAACTTGACTTCCTGGAGGATGTTCCAATAATGCACAGCAGAGGGCTCTGGTCACAAACGTAAAGGCTACAGTTTCCCTGGACTGAAAGCTCTCGGCCCACGCCTGTCAGCTCAGCCTCCCCTCCCCCCTTTTCATTAATCTATTATACAACGGCTCACAGTGCTGAGGAGACCATTCCAGAGACTTACCTGTGTCACTACACGGGTAATTAAATTGTGTAGATTTACATTTTAATTACATACTGCTTTGTTTCTGCTTCTTTTTTTTTTCTTCTTCTTCTGAGGGATAATACATGCATCCCCAGGAGTCACTAACACCTTCGATGGGTGAAACCTGGTACTTCTGTTCCACCTCCTGCAAAATCTTACCTATTATATCTGTTTGTGCACCTTCAGAAGACAGCAATGAATGAATGAATGTATATATCACAAGCAAATAAATGTCCAGCATATTTGTGATACTCTAATCCCACAGAAAAGGGATCAATTACAACAAAAATACTTTAGAAGGTTCACTTGAGGAGCTAACATTCTAAAAATAAAGGTTTAGAAACATTGAATGGAAGAGGGAGAGTAGATTAGCAAATGATAATGCTGCAGCTGGAGAGATGGCTCAGCGGTTAAGAGCACTGACTGCTCTTCCAGAGGTCTGGAGTTCAATTCCCAGCGACCACCGGGTGGCTCACAACCATCTGTGATGGGATCTGGTATCCTCTTCTGGTGTGTCTGAAGGCAGCCAAAGTGTACTCATATCCATAAGCTAAATAATTTAAAAGAAATGATAATGTCACTACAGCATGCCAGAACTTAGGGATGCTTAATCAATTCTTCTAGAATTTGGGGTATAGCATTCTGCTGCCCATCCTCAGCAATGCCTGATCCAGTCATTGCTCAGTATGGATCCATACACACCCCAAAATGGAAACTTTACTGTTCCACTCTGTCCCCGAGTGTCCTCTGCCTCCATCGGCATTTCCACCCTCCTCTTCCCTACCTCACCCATAGGCAGCTATGGGGCCCCAAGGCACTACTAGATCAGGTCTCACTTTGTATTGACTACATAGGTGTGGAACTCACAGTTGCCTCCTCTCTCTTGTCTGGCCTCCTTCATTCGGCGGCTGCAGGAATGGTGTAAGCGGGCGCAGCTGCTGCCTGAGCTGGCAGGAAACCTTGGCGTTGTTCACTGTGTATTTGCTGGGCAGGCGTGTAGCATGCATGAGCTGTGGGGCCCCAGAGACTTCCACACCAATTTCAAAGGCGAGTCAGGTTGTATGAGGCCAGGTTGGAATCCCCGCCGGCAACCCTGAAAGTGCAGTGTATTAGGATGGGGTGAAGGGCTAAGACAAACTGCAGTGGGGATCCCAGGGAATTAGAGATGCCAGGGTTGTGAGCATCTGCCAAGGAAAGCTACAGGTGGCAAGCTGAGTCAGCTGGGGATGGAGAGAGAACTGCAGCTGGAAAGATGTATGGCGGACTTTTCAAGACGTGAAAAGGCTCCATTCCAACATGTGACCAACTCTTCAGAGGCCTGCTAGTGTGACCCTTCCACACATGAGACCATAGATAGGGTCGTGCTCTCTGCTTCCTGTCTGTGGGTCAAGATGTGAGCTCTCAGCTCTTCTTGTCTCTATGCCTTCATCTCACCATCATGAACTCCAACCCTATGAAACGTAAGACCAAGTAAATGCCTTGGTCTTGGTGTTTTAATCACAGCAATAGAAAGGTAACTTGGACAGCTGGGACCCTTAGATAAGGACAGAGTAGGTTTTGTGCTATGAGCTGAGAATGAGCCTTTGGGGGCAGGTTTGGAGCAACATAATTTGGATCTGGAATGACTTGCAAAGGAGGTTAGCTGACTGCACCTTCCATATCCTGCTACTTTGTGCCTAGAGAGCCCTTTGTGTTCGGAGACAGCAGTTCAGGGTGCTGTTGGGTCCAAATACCAAGAGAAAGAAAAGACTGGTGTGCTTGAGGGGCAAGGCCAGAGAAATAAAAAACAACAACAAAAAAAAACCCCCAAAACTCCGCAGCAGGCGCAGGCTGCAACAGACGAGCCTCAATGCCAGGACCCTGTGGTGTGATAGAGAGCGAGGTTTATGGGAAGTCTCCTGGGAAAAATAACTTGGATTCTGGGTGTTTTTGTTGCCTTTCTTATTGCTGTTACAAAACACCTGGTCAAAGCAATTCAAAGGAAGGAGAGGTTTACTATGGGTTTCAGTCCATCGTGGGAGAAAGGCAGGTTTAGGACGGAGCTCACAGTTTGAGGGTGTAGGCCATCGTGGTAGTGAAGGTGGGTCTTCCCTCCTCCTATTCTTCGGGAAGCACCCTCACAGACATGGTGGGAGGTGTGTTTCCATGGTGACGTTAGACCGAGCCAGGTTGACAATGAGTCCTAAGCATCACACTGGGATGTTCTTGGCTAACGGTCACATTGTCCCCAGCAGAGAAGCACACACTGTTCAGTAGATAGCTCCTGGGTGCTCCTGGGCCCCGCTGGGCATGGACCATCTGATCATGGGATAAGAAACTGCTGGGCAGGAAGAACTGCTTGCTCACGGTAAGGCAGATTTTGTCATATTAGCTAAGTCATATGTTAACAAGCAAGCCAAGATAGAAGCCCGACATCTAGGATTAGGCAGAGCAGAACCAGGGGGCACAAATGAGGTATATTAATGAGACTCCACACCCCACACCCTCTTCCCCAGCCCACTCCCTCTACCCACACCCTCTTCCCCACCCCACTTTCACAGTAGCCAAGAAGATGGATCCCTGATGGAGGAGGAATAAGTCTGGGCTGGATCATCTGTCTATTTTTTTTTTAATGGCATTATCAGCCGTCATGAGATGGACGCAGTCGCCAGAGCAGGTGGGTCACGCCACCAGACAGGCCACCGAGGCAAGGACAAGTACGGAGGGAGAAAGCAGCTGGCAGACTTAAGACTGCCTGGTACCCACTCCCTTCCGCACTTCCTCTCCGAAGTCTTGTGCATGGGGAGATTCAATCTTTCACACATTGAAACTGCCGCCGACTGGATTCTGTCACACAGGATTCTGCATGACGGGAAATTTCTAACCACTGCGCATGACCGGACTTTCTTTCCAGTCCACCACACCTGGCCTACGTCTTCTTGTAGATGCTTATGCTCTTTGCTTTCTCTATTCTGTCTTCTTTCTTTTTTAAGATTTTATTTACCTTATACATATGACGAGTACACTGTAGGTGTCTTCAGACACACCAGAAGAGGGCATCAGATCCCATTACAGATGGTTGTGAGCCACCATGTGGTTGCTGGGATTTGAACTGAGCCATCTCTCCAGCCCATCTCTCTTCTGGCTTTTTGAAATGCACAAACCGTTATCGTGGTCTGTAAATGAAGGAACCCATCAGTACGTCTCTTTCTCCACCCTAAGATGGCTCATTTATAATTCATTTACATCCCATCTCCCCAGACCCAAAGAGATTTCAGAACTGTTATTTTTTATCTCTATCCACCCCTTCCTCCAATACTGGGCTAGCATCCACAAGCACCTCCACATGCCAGGCCTCTCTCAGAAGGCTATAGATATTTCTTACACAACTTGGTACACACATTTATTCATTTATTTATTTATCTACTTAGGGAGTAGGTGTGCAATGGCAGTTGTGTGGAGGTAAGAGGACAACTCTCATGGACCCGTTCTCTTCTTCCACTTTGTGGGTCTTGGGGATCAAACTCAGTCATCAGGCTTGGTGGCAAGCAGTGTTACCCACTGAGCCTTCTCAATGGCCCAGAGTCTGCAAATCTTACTACACCACCAAGTGCTTCCACCGTGAGGCACAGAACCCCAGTATCTGCCTCACTACTGCTGCCTGCACACCAATCTTTTCCCTTCCTGGACACTGGTGGGTTCTCCTACACACGTGTCATGTTCGTCATTTGGGGTGGACAAATGTAAAAGCAGGCATTATTCTTTCTCAACTCTGTTTGGAATGGAGTAGGCCTCTCACGTCTGCAGGCCGAGTCTTCACTGGAAAGGATTTCTGGGGAAATGTCTTCCAGGATTCGTTTAATCATTGTAGATCTTCTGTTTGCTTCATTAATAGTAATATAGTCGCTGCTGTGTAACTCCGCTGCAATTATTCTGCTGCCTGAAATATGAATTTAAGCCCCTCCCATTTCCCCTCACGGTCTCCATCCGTTTGTTTTCATCTATGTTTGGTTGTTTTCTACATTTGGTTCCAGGTCACATTTCAACATCCACGACCCTCCTCTTTGACCCATTACTTGAAATTCTGAGTCTGCAAATGAGGACGAGACACACGCCTACTTCGTGTGTGTGTGTGTGTGTGTGTGTGTGTGTGTGTGTGTGTGTGTACACGTACGCACGTGCACATGTGAACATCCAATTGCCAGCATGTGCATACACGGTCTACAGAACCTTCATATTGTGATGTCATTGTTTTCAAATCATTGTTTTCTCTGTCTCCTTAGGTGGATAGCTGCTGGTCTCTGTGATATCCTGACTCTTTCTCTTTCTACCTCAGGCCTGCCTAGGACCCTATATTGTCCTTGTTGGCTCTTCAGGGACCACAGAAAGCTGCTGAGATCTACAGTGGGGGGGCCTCTTGAGTAACAGATGGCCCAGCTGTCTTGACTTCTTCCCCTGGTCCCCCATGCTGCAAAGGCCAGCTCTTTCCCAGGGACTGAAGGCCCTCACACTGAGTTACTTCCCGCTGCTCTGAAAGCTGTAGCCTTGAGCACAAAGCAGGCACACCTGGACAGATGCGGCATCTCCCGGGGCCCGGGCCGGGGCCGGGGTGACTTCTGTAAGTCAAGGGCTCCCCGATGTCATTGCTTTGCTACTCACTACCACTCCTGCACCCCACACCGCTGGTCTGTGAGCTCTCACTGGGGCTCTGAGGAGAAGGTGGGTACCCGAGGGAAGGACTGGGTCTTGTGCCTTCTCCAACTCCCAAAGCAGGTCTCTCACGCAAGGCTCAACGTCTGATTTTTTTTCCTTTAGATTTATTTACTGAGGGAGGGATTTGAGAGATGGTTCAGTGGTTAAGAGCTCTGAGTGCTCTTCCAGAGGACCTAAATTTGATTTCCAGCAACTACTTGGTGGCTTACAACCATCCAGTTTTAAGAGATCTGAGATCCTCTTCTGGACTCCCTGGGGACCAGGTACACATGTGGTTCCCAGATATACATACATGCAAAACACCCATATACATAAAATAAAATAATTTAGCAAAGATGGATTTATTTATTTTATGTGCATGAGTGTTTGCCTGCCTGCCTGCATGCTTGTGTGAGCACACGCACCCTATGGATACAGTGTACGAGGGGGCCAGAAGAGGATGCTGGATCTCCTGGAACAAAAGTTATGAACAGTGGTGGACAACCTTGTGGACACTACGGACTAAATCCAGAGTCTCCTAACTGGTGAGACATCGCTGCAGTCCTTGTTTTGATTGGAAGGATAAGTACAGTGGGGTCTATTCAAGCAACCATCTCCCGGATCGTAAAACAGGACTCCTCTAGATTCCAAAAGGCAGAAACCCTCCAGAACCCTCCAGGCCATTCCCTAGGCCCCCCATGCATGAGACCAGAGCCAACCAAGCAGGAAAGAATCAAACAGCAAACAAAAACCTCATCGCTAGTAGAACCCCTGTGGACTCGAATATCCAAAACTCACTGGTGTAATTAGCCATGCAGTTAAAGGAAATCAAAGTCAAAATTAGAAATCACTTCTGATGAATAACAGCCAGAGCATAATATTAAAAAAAAAAACTTGTGAGGTGTGACCAAGCCTGCATTCTAACATTTAAAAGCTGCATTAGGAAAACAGAAATGATTAAAACGAGCAGAGAGGTCTCAGGTAAGGCAGCTATTAAAAACAGAGACAGCTTTAGTTTTCACTTTCAAATTCTGTGAAATGCCAAATCCCCAGAGAAGGTAGGACAACTCGGTAAATGCCTAGCCACACATTAAGCTTTTGTACACTTACTTTGTCTTTAGGTCTCTTTCTTGCACACACACACACACACACACACACACACACACACACACACACACATTGTTTTCTTGCATACACATGCCATGCATATTGTTTTCCCGAGCTGTTTGTAAATAAGTTTTCCATGTTATGACATTTCCCACTCAAGCATGCATGTCCCAAGACTGAGGACTTCTTATCATCATAACTGGCTTCTCTAGAGGAGAGACCTGGAAACAGAGATAAACTCACAGCAAGCTCCTTAGGGAGGATTTGGGATCAGAGCCCGTGAAATGGGAAGGAAGGGTTGGAAAGAGGGAAGAGGTAGGCTGTGACAGAGAGAAGCAGAGCTGCCTCTCTTAGCAGCTTCCACATTGTCTCGAATGGGAGTAAAGGGAGGTGAGGCTGTACATCTTCATGACAACCAGCACTGTAATAATATAGGGAAGGAAGGAAGGAAGGAAGGAAGGAAGGAAGGAAGGAAGGAAGGAAGGAAGGAAGGAGAGACAGAGAGAGAATAAGAGAGACAGAGAGAGAGAGAAAGAGAGAGAGAGAGATGCCCTCAGCTAGGGCACCCAGTGGGTTTCTTTTTTTAAAAATGTATTTATTTTATGTATGTGAGTACACTGTTACTATCTTCAGAAACACCTAAAGAGAACATGGGATCCCATTACAGATGGTTGTGAGCCACCATGTGGTTGCTGGGAATTGAACTCAGGACCTCTGGAAGAGTAGTCAGTCAGTGCTCTGAGCCATCTCTTCAGCCCCCAGTGGGTCTCTTTAAAATTATTGTCCCTGTGAGAGAAGATAGATGCATAGAATTAAAAGAAAACCTACAAACTCAAATAAATTAAAATTTTTCTTTGAACACAAAATATGCAAACATGCACGAAATATTTATCAAGTTTTATTATCTACTTGGGCATGAGGAAAATTGTGCAAAAGCCAATAAACTGAATATTTGACCTGTAGTAAAAATAATTTAAAACCCAGCCCAGGGCTTCAACCCTACCTTGGTCATTAACATCCCAGATGAAAGACACAGATTGCCTTCATAGCCTCAATATACCTTAAGCGGCACACTAGCCAGGCGGCTGCCTGCCCTCCATGCTATTAGAATCTACTTTCCTACAGATAATTCCGAGTTATTACTTATTATTTATTAGGTTCCATCTTGACTGCTCTAAGCTCCAATTGGGCAGTCCTCAGAGCCATGCTCTCTTAACACATGGCTGTTTCCTTTCTCCTCCTGCAGAGTCTTCCTCTACCCCATGATGGCTTCTTTCTCCTCCTTCTGTCCTTGTGGTCCTCTCTCCCCAAGTCCCCCAAACCTCAACTCCACCCATGTCTCTTCTGTTGGCTGTTGGTGTTTGTTTGATTGTTTGTTTGTTTGTTTTCCAATCACAATTAACTGGGAGCAGGGTCTTATGTGCGAACTCTCTCATCTTTGGGGTAACCAGTATTAGGGACCCTCAATTAGCATAGAATACAAGCAACATTGGGCCAACCCACTACATTGATGAACAATCTACTCCAGTGTAATATAAAAAGAAAGAACTCAAAATGCCACCGACCATACACACACACTTTGCAAACTAAGAGTAAAAACCACACTATTAGATCACCCTTGTACCCAAGGAAATAAAAATTAAATTTAAAATGTCCCAGAAAACAGTCAAAGGAGCCATCCTCATACGAATGCCCACAGGAGACAGAGGGCATCCTGATCAGAAAGGAAACGTCACCGGCTTGAGAAACTTGGTTGGTCAGGCATAGTGGTGCACACTCTAAGTCCTAGCACTCAGAAGGCAGAGGCAGGCAGATCTCTGTGAGTTTGAGGTCATCCTGGTCTACACAGCAAGCTCCAAGCTAGCCAAGGCTACATACATAGTGAGACCCATCTCAAAACCAACCAACTAACCATCCATCCAACCAACCAACCAACCAACCAACCAACCAACCAATCAGCAAGTGAAACATAAAGCCTCCATCAGGGAGTGAAAGTCAGTTCATTCTTGAACATACCTTAGCTTACATGTTGCTCCAGCCTGCAGGTGTCCTGAGTCCATCTTCTGCTCGCTGTCAGTCCCTCCTCACACTACTCTGTCCCAGAGCAGTGCTGTTGGGGCCCTGTACACACACATGCATGCACATGTACGTACCTGACACATGTACAGATGTTGAGGGAGCCTACCAGAAAGGACAACTCAGACACGGTTTATAGCCAAATTGAAAGTCTTTATTCCAGCTGCCCAGGACCAAACTCAGGTATTCAGTTCCTAGTGTAATGCTAAGGGATTAGTGTAAGGGGTTTTTAAAGGCAAAAGCTACATCCTGCTATCTTGCTGGGTAGCTTCAGGGAGAGGTTTTGCATAAGCAGACAATGTAACAGAAGCTACGGTAAGTTAGCTAGGGGCATCTTGACCTAAGGTTCCGAGAATAGTGTTGGGTAATTTTCCACAGGATTCTCCATCAAGGAGATCAGATTTTAGTTAAGCCTAAAATGACTTCATCAAGAATACAAGATGGAGGAACCTCTGCTCTGCCTTGGCCTGTCACATATATATATATATATATATATATAAATACATGGATACATGTATACATAAATACATGGATAGATGTACATACAAATACACATATATGCACACATATGCAGACAAATGTACATACATACATACACAGACATATGCACATATGCACATCCATATAAAGGCCATCCACACACACTTGAATAAAGAGTATGAACAACATCTCCAATCACAGTCTCCTGGCAGGATGGCGATGGCCTCTCTAGGGTTTAGTTGAGGCTCTGAGACAGCATCTTTGGGAGTAGCATGTATCCTCCAGCCTGTGCTCTCGTATCTTAGGAACAAGGACCAGATGCAGGATTAGTCATGTGGCCATATGAGGGCTTTCATGCTGCAGAATTAGTAGGCTAAGGAAGGAAGGGCCACATCAGCTAGGATAAGCCACGTTGTGGGGTGAGGAGCTCAGGAAGCTACTAAACAACCATAGCCAGAGCACTCCTAGGACATCTTTAGCTGGGTTGAAGGATGACCATTAGACAAAGGCCAGAGTAAAGGCTCTAACCCGGAGGATAAGGTCCGGACCACCCATGTTGAGAGGATGCCAGACTGGGAGATGGAGGAGAAAGGATGATTTCAAAATGCCACCCTGGCCCCAGTTACAGCAGCAGACACTGCAGTTTTGCTCACTAGCCTTCCGAATGTTAAGGAAGTGGGCTGGTGTGGTAATGGCTCAGTGAATACAAGGGCAGGCTGTATCTCCATGAGGCTCTGAGCTGGAATTCCCAGTCAAGAGTTGCCTGGCTGGGTGCACCTGTAACTCAGAGCTGAGAGGGGCGGAGACAGGAGGATCCTACTTGGGGGAGAGGGGCTTGATGGCGTTCAGCCTAGCTCCAGGTTGAGTGAGAGATCTTCTCTCACAGGAGTAAGGTGGGGGATGATAGAGGAAGCACTTGAAGTCCTCTTCTGACTCAACACACACACACACACATTCACACACACACACACACACACACACACACACACACACACGGTCATGCACATCTGTACAAACACATGCACATCCACTGCACATACATACAACCTCCTACACACTTGTATAGCCACACACTAACACATATATCATGTTTGCACCCCACACTCACAAATACATATTTGCAAACACAAACACACCCATACTTTCACATGTATGCACATTCATACATACACACATTCACACACACACACACACACACACACACACACACAGAGTTTACATGTGTAAGCTCTGCTCACACACTCTGCCTGTGAATTTGAAAATGAAGGTGTTTGGCCCGGGTCATACATAGGGAACACTCAACAGACGCTTGTAGAAATCAACCAGACAATGTGTCTGGAAGGGAGGACTTCTCATGTAGAATTCACCAGAGCCACAGGACCTTGTCCCCAACCAAGACAGTCCCCAGGGAAGAGTGGTGGACCTCCGTTCCTTCCAGGATGGCTGCCTCCATCTCTCAACTAATGGGCAGTTGGTTCTTCTGAAAAGCCCTGGTCAGTGCAACAGAACTTCTAGGTATCTGCTGGAGCAAAGGAAACAGACCAGGCCCCCCAGATACTACTTTTCAGGGTGAAGACAAGGGATTGCACAAGAGGGGGAACCTTCCACGTCAAAGCTTGCTTGACTGATTCTTTTTTTTTTTGTACTGGGATGTGAATCCCCAGCCTTGGGCCTGCTAGGCCACACTCACCACACGGCTTTCCTTTCTGTCCTCTCTTGACTTTTGGTTTTGAGGCGGGATCTCACTAAATTGCCTGAGCTAACCTTGGACTTGTGATCCACCAGCCTCAGTCTTGAACTTACTTTGTGTGTAGCCCAGGCTGGCCTTGCACTTGCAGTCCTCCTGCCTCAGTCTTCTGTGTAGCTGGGATTTAGGCTTGCGCTATTTATGTCTTCTAAGCCTCTTCAGAGATGTCCTGATCTGCTGGAACTCATGCCTCACACTTAGCTAAATATTTCATGTTATTTTTTTTTTTTTTTATAAATTTATTTATTATATGTAAGTACACTGTAGCTGTCTTCAGACAACCCAGAAGAGGGCGCCAGATCTCGTTACGGATGGTTGTGAGCCACCATGTGGTTGCTGGGATTTGAACTTATCACCTTCGGAAGAGCAGTCGGGTGCTCTTACCGGTTGAGCCATCTCACCAGCCCCAATATTTCATGTTATTAATTAGGATTTCATGCTGCTGTCACCTGAGGTCCTCCTGTTGGCCAAGCAGTTCCTGGGGCCAACCCTGGTGCTACTAGGGGCACGGTTCCTATTCAGACAAGTGTACCTCCCACAAGAATCCATGGCCTTGCCCTCTCTCTCTTGTACACTGAAGTAGCCCACCCATGGAGTGCCAGCGCAGCTTCTTAAGACATTTGGGCGGGGCGGGGGGGTGGCTGGAGAGTTGGCTCTATAGTTAAGAGCACTGGCTCTTTTTCCAGAGAACACTGAGTTCAGTTCCCAGCACCCAGGGCAGGCTGCTCCAAAGCCCCTCTAACTCCAGCTCCAAGGAACCCAACTGCCTCTCCTGGCTTCTTACGGGAACATACCCACATGCCGACACATACACATCATAATTAAAAATAAAATACTCCTTTTTAGAAGTTCTGGAAAGCTTGGCAAGCCAGCACACACCTTTGATGTGTAGCACTCTGGAGGCAGAGCACAGAGTGAGGTCCAGGACAGCCAGGCCTCCACAGAGAAACCCTGTCTCCAGCAACAACAACAACAAGTAGAACAAAACAACAAGAAGAAATGTGAGCCTGTGTACCAGAGGGTTTCCATGGAGATCTCTGGCCAGGCTGGTTGCAAGGGTTCAGGCTAAGGGGAGAGAATTCCAGCAGAAAGGAGGAATTGCCTCTGTTGTCACCATCACTGCCATCGCTGGCTGCCATCGTTGCTGTCACTGCATCCTTGCTCCAAGACACTGCACTGGTCAGTCGCTCTGCGCTGGGTCAGGCTAGGTCAGGCTAGGTCAGGCTAGGTCAGGCTGGGTCAGGCTGGGTCAGGCAAAGCTGAGCTGGTGGGAGGTTGACCAGTCTGTGAGGGGTGTGGGGGAGCTTCTGGTGACATTTTGGGAGAGCAGTTCTCTTCCCTAGTAGCTGTGTTACAGCTCTAATGACAGAAGCTCTCAGATGATGGAGTCATTCTCACACACCTTTATCCCCATACAGTTTTGGGGTGGGTCAGGGTCTGACAGTAGGTGCTTCCTATTGACTTGGTCTGAAAGATTGGGGATACCTTATCTACATGTGGGAGGACTTGGGATGCTGCCTCTGTGTGACTGATGGTCACAAGTATCTCTATGGGTGTGTGTGGGGGGGGGGGGCTATGGCTACATGATAGGGACCTGGTTCCCAGAGCAGACAAAGCTCCTACTGTCCCTTTAGGGTCTCTGGGACTTCTAACCTTAGCTCAACCTTACCAGGCTTCTTCTCACAGTCTACCACCCAACAAAGAAACCCTCTAAAGACCTGAGTTTGGGAGATGGAGGCAGAAGGATGAAGAGTTCAAGGTCATTCTTGGCTACATAAGAAGCTCAAGGCTAACCTGGGCTATATGAAACCCTGTCTCAGAAAAATCAGGAGAGAGAAGGTGAGGGAAGGAGGGAAGGAGGGAAGGAGGGAAGGAGGGAAGGAGGGAAGGAGAGAAGGGGGGAAGACGGAAGGGCAGAAAATAAAAGAGAAATCTCTCAGTGTCCCTCAAGTGAAGCTGTTTCTAGGAGATGTGCCAGGGGGCGCTCCAGACCTAAGGGATGTGGTGTGGTTTCTAGAGCTCTGACCCTCAAGGTCAGAGTCCACTTGTTCGAGCCCCAGATCTGCTACTAAATAGCTGTGGAGCAAATGGCTTAATTCTGTAAGCGCCAGCTTAAGCCTGTGAAAAATGAGAGCAATAAGAATAATTCTTGATCCAAAGAGTAGGGGGTGAAGGTTCAACCCGATGCAGTGTAAAAGTCCCCAGGAGTGAATAAATTAACGCACAGTCCTTAAAATGGTGCCTGCCCTCTGCCTCTAGTTACGCTGGTAAGTGCTCTTTATTATTTTCATTGCTTTGTGCGCTGGAAATTTTGCAAATCTCATTGACTAGCCTCCTCCCTACACACACACACACACACACACACACACACACACACTTTGCGTGTTGGAAAGGGTGGCTTCCTGTTCCAGCATGCCTGTCTCTCAAGGCTTTCTGAACTTGTCCCCTTGGGGCTGACAGCTCCCTGCTCCCCACAGTCTCCAAGGCCCCGTCCTTTCTTCCCTCTGCTTCCACACACACAAATATGCCAGAAACCTCAGTTCCCAGAAGAACGATTTCCCCAAATTAAGTTATTGTGAATTATGTGCACCCAACCTCTGAGAGCCAAAGCAGACTGGCTGGCTGACTCGTGCCCTTTGCTTCTTGCTTAAAGAACCAAGTCCCCATAAATTTCTTCCCTGTGCTGCATTTGCCCATTTTAAACCACTTTGCCTCTCTTTCTATCTGAAGCCGAGTGCTGTCTCGAGAGAGACAGAGGTAATGTTGTCTCAGAAGTCTCAGACCTGGGACTCAGACAGAACCAAGCTTAAATACCAGCTTCCTCTTAACCAGATGACAGGCCTGGGAACAATGGCTGCCGCAGGGTTTCCCTTTGTAAAAGGAGAGTGCTACCAGACTGTGCATCAGAGGATCAAATGAGAAGGGAGCCTGGCATAGACACTCCTGTGCAGCCTGTCTGTGAAGGTTTGAAAGGGGGCCAGCAAGATGGCACAGCAGGGACACTGCTTGTTGCACAAGCCTGTTGACCTGAGTTTGAGTCCCAGAACTTGCAATAGGAGACTCCTGGAAGTTGTTCTCAGGTTCCCATATGTGTTCTGTGGCATGCACACATGCATATCACACACACACACACACACACAGAGTGGTGGTTTGAAGAAGAATAGCCCCCTAGCCAGGTATAGTGCAAGCCTTTAATCCCATTACTCAAGAGGAAGAGGCAGGTGGATCTCTGTGAGTTCAAGGATAGCCTAGTCTACAGAGCTAGTTCCAACCCTGAGAAACCCTGTCTTAAAAACAAACAAAAAGAATGTCCCCAACAGGCTCACATATTTGAATGATTAGTCATCAGGGAGTGGTACTACTTGAGAAGGATTAGAAGGTGTGGCCTTGATGGAGCAGGTGCTGTCTTCTTAGAGAATGGGTGTTGTGTGTGTGTGTGTGGGGGGGTAGGCTTTGAGCTTTTAAAAGCCCAAGCCAGGCCCAGGACCTCTCTCTGCCTTACATGTGGATCCAGACATGGATCTCATTACTTCCCCACCACCATGTCTGCCTGCACGCCGCCATGCTCCTTGCCATGAAGAGAATGGACTAAACATCTGAAACTGTGAGCCAGCACCAATTAAACGTTTTCTTCTATAAGAGTTGCTGTGGCCGTGGCCAGGCACACGCCTTTAATCCCAGCACTTGGGGGGCAGAGGCAGGCAGATTTCTGAGTTCAAGGCCAGCCTGGTCTACAGAGTGAGTTCCAGGACAACCAGAGCTATACCGAGAAACCCTGTCTCAAAAAAACAAGGGAAAAAAAAAAGAGTTGCTGTGGTCATGGAACCATAACTTGAACACTCTGAAGAGTCTGTCATGAAAATTCCCTCTGGGGGGATAGAAACAGTCTCTGCCCCCTCCTTTGCCCCCAAGGACAAACCAAAGCACAGTGCACCAGTGAATTTATTGAGCTTACTTACTTCTGTAAGTTGGGTTGCATACAGAAGTTTGGGGGAACCTCAAAGCAGCCTCATCTTTTTCCAGCATGGTTGATGGCTTCCCCATGGCCACAGAGATGGAGTCCTCCCTTTTAGTTAACCTTTCTCAGTCTATACAGTCAAGTATCTCTGAGACACCCATTCCAAGGCCATGACAGCTTGGGTGGAATCCTAGACAGTTGGCTGGGAAATGTCAGAACCCACCAAATCTTAGGAAAGGGCCCAGTGACTCTCTTTATCCCCCTTCTTCTCTGGGAAATGTCAGCAGCCTATGGGTCCACTCATGGTCTCTTGCAGTGAGGGGCAGCTGACCTGGTGAAGACGGCAGCTCATATGCTCAAAGGACCACATTCTACACACGGTCCGTCTGACAGAATCTGTGAATGCTGCTGCTGGAAGAAGCAAATGTTGCTGTGGAAGGAAGCAGTGCACTGTTTGTCAGTTGTTTCTTTGCCAGGAAAAAGAAGAAGAAGGAGGAGAAGGAGAAGGAGAAGAAGAAGAAGAAGAAGAAGAAGAAGAAGAAGAAGAGGAAGAGGAAGAGGAAGAGGAAGAGGAAGAGGAAGAGGAAGAGGAGGAGGAGGAGGAGGAAGAGGAGGAGGAAGAGGAGGAGGAAGAGGAGGAGGAGGAGAGAAGAGAAGTGAGAAAAGAAAAGAAAGGAAAGGAAAGGAAAGGAAAGGAAAGGAAAGGAAAGGAAAGGAAAGGAAAGGAAAGGAAAGGAAAGGAAAGGAAAGGAAAGGAAAAATCAGAAACCACCAGCTTAGAAAGGAAAAGGTTTCTCTTAGTTCACTGTCTGGAAGATTCCAGTCCGTGGTGGGTGGGCACTATTGCACTTTAGACCTGTGATGATGTGGTACATCGTGGTCTGAGCTGGTGGTGGAGGAGGCCTGCTTAAGGCATGGCTATGTCTAGTAATCCGGAAGAGACTGTTGTCCCACTGTGCCATTGGAGGACATAACCCCAGTGACCTAAAACCTCCCCTAGGCTATGCCTCTTTCACGTATCCACCACTTTCAAAATAGCACCAGGCTGAGGACTGAGCCTTTGGGGACATTTAAGTTCTAATAACAGTTAATGTTGGTGGTCAACTTACAGAATCTAGAATCACCTAGGAGACAGGTCTCTGAGCACATCTGTGAGGAAGTTTCTAGACTGGGTTAACTGAGGTGGGAAGACCCATTTGGAGTGTGGGTGACGCCATCCCACGGACTGGCATCCTGGGTTGAATAAAAAGGAGAAATAGAGCTGATTACCAGCCTTGGTTGCCTCCATCTGGTTCCTGACTGCAGATGCAATGGGACCAGCTATGTCATGGTCCTGCTGCCGTGCCTTCCCCACCATAACGGACTGTTTCCTTGAACTGTGAGCTGAAGTAAACACTTCCTCAAGTTGCTTTTGTTCGTTTTTCTTTTTTCTTTTTTCCCCAGAAGCAATGAGGAAAATGACTAATATAATAAGGTTCAAAACAGAGGTGGTGGCGCCAGAGATTGGGAACAGGTAGCTGCCCTGATCTGGGAGGAGGGGAGAGACGTTTCTGGTGAGGAGAAGGAGCAGGGGAGCAGGGGAGCAGGGGACACTGTTGGGCTGGGGAGAGAAGAGGCTGGTTTTTAGCTTATGGTTTCTTCCCTTCACCCCATTAAAACAAGAAGTCATAACTAAGGGGGTGAGGACTCACAAACTGAGATGAGAAGATGCCCCAGAGCCTCTGCGTGTTGCCCCGGACCACGTGGTACAGAGGCATCGCCCAACTGTGGGGATGTTGTAGTTTGCTCTGGCCGCATTCAGCTCTGGGCCCGGGTCTAAGGAGGGCTGAGATTCCTCCCAGCAATAACTGGGGAGGGGAGAGGGCATCAGAGTTGAAGACTCTGGGAGTAAAGGAGGGATCTGCTGGGCAAGATGGGGAGTGAGACCGTGGGGTGGGGTGGGGAACGATGAACTGTACAAAAGTAGGCCAAAGGGATTAGGGAACTGGGAGAGGGCGTGCCCCTGTGTTCCACTTTCAGATGTCTTTATAGAGGAACGAAACTAGGGGCAGTTTAACTGCTCAGTAAATACTGAACACTTTAAAGCTTGGGGCTAGGGAGATGGTTCATCTGGTAAAGCGAGGAACTGGGGTGGGATCGCCGGAACCCACATAAAAACTCAGTGTTACCACATCTGTACTCCAGCACGGGGTGGGGGGTAGAGTGGAGAAGACTGGTGGAACCTGGGAGCTCACTGGCCAGCCATCAGCCATCGTGGCCAAAACAGTAAGACTCTGTTCAGTGAGAGATGCTATTTCAGAGAAGGTGGAGGGGGCCAGGATGGCTTTGCTGGGAAAGGACTTGCTGAGCAAGCCTGACAGTTTGGCTTTGATACCTGGAAGACATGGTAGAAAGAAAGAACACACACACACACACACACACACACACTCACACATACTAACACACACAAATACACTTGGGCCTGACCACCTGTTTCATCAATTCCCACACATGTTCATGCATACTATATGCATACACATATACCTACACACATATGCATGCACATACATATGGACCGAGACACATACATATATAAATATGGTGGATGGGGCAGAGCCCCAAATTCCATACTTTATTTCTTCTCTCTGGCAATTTATACCTTCTAGACAAAAGTTCTTTTTAAAAAATTATTTATTTTGTGCATGTGTATATATGTATAGAGACACTATAACTTTCTTCAGACATGCCAGAAGAGGGCATTGGAGCCCATTAGAGATGGTTGTGAACCACCTCGTGGTTGCTGGGAATTGAACTCAGGACCTCTGGAAGAGCAGTCAGTGCTCTTAACCACTGAGCCAACTCTCCAACCTGACAAAAGTTCTTTATAAAATCACCTCATAGATAAAATGTTACTCAAAGGGGGAGTCACAGACGGATGCTGACAGTAAGTTCAGAGCAATGTTTCATTCTATAAGCTCATTATAAGTTCAAAGCAACAGTTGCACATACACTTGTGGCTTCATCATTGGACCTGACTTAGAATGAGTGCTTTTCCTTGATCACCAATCTGTCCCACACCTGCTTCTCTTCTTAATGCAATTTATGAAGACCCATTGTATTTCTTATTATGCAACCTCTACTATCTATTCTATGAGCAAGGGGCATCGTCTATTCTCAATTCTGACTTTATCACATCTTTCTGGCAAAACAACTAAAACCATCTCCTTAAACTTCCTAAAATTATTTGAATCCTGTTGGGAATTCTATAAAGTCATTCATTCATGAAAGTTTATCTACAGGGGCTGGAGAGATGGCTCAGCGGTTAAGAGTGCTGACTGCTCTTCCAAAGGTAGTGAGTTCAAATCCCAGCAACCACATGATGGCTCACAACCATCCGTAATGAGAGCTGATGCCCTCTTCTGGGATGTCTGAAGACAGCTACAGTGTACTTACATATAATAAATAAATATCTTCTTCTTGATCTGGAGGAAATTTGCCCAATACTGTGGGCTTATGCTCAAGAATCATTAGGCTATGTGATAGTAGCAGGAAAGACAGACACACAGACACGCAGACACACTCACACATACTAACACATCAGCAGCAAGAAGCAATCCTGAGATAAAGTTTCCAGGGCTGGGACTTTTCAGAGCGCACCCGTTGCAGCCATGGGAAACAGCAGGCTATCCCCAGAAAACTCACTTGCTGGCTGTAGCCTTTCTTAGATGGTTTTGACAGGTTTACATCAGCAGAGAGGTTTGTACTACCTCAGTGTGTTGGGTTCATGCTATTGTGGCTCTCAGCTGAGTTACTCCACTGACTCAACCACAGCTGCAGGCAGGGGACCTGACCTCAGCTGCCCCATGGTTGTGAGCTGGGGTAGCATGGGGTAGCAGGTTGGAAAACTTGTGTGCAGAGTGGAGTTGCCCATTAGGAGAAGCTTATCTAAAAGAAGGAAGCACTGCCCAAACTTGGGTGACAGGACTCTGACTCTGATCAAAGAACGTTCTTCACAAGGAGGGAAAAAGGGACAGAACCAAGTCTTTTGGCAACTTGAGCTCTCAATGTATCTCTGGTCTCTGCAGCTTCCTGTCACCCTGTGAGTTAGACACTAGCCTTCCAGGAAGCTCCTGTACCGCTAAAGATAGCCTTCTCCGCCAACTGAGCCACACCTCCAGCTCTGTCCGTGACTCTTTAGACAATGTTTTGGTTACATTAATGGACTGATTGATTTTCTGTCAGGGCATGAGTGTGGGAGTCAGAGGACAATTTGCAGGAATCAGTTCTCTTTTTACAGCATGTGGGTCCACAGAACTGAATTCAGTTCATTAGGTGCAGAGGTAAGCACCTTTAGCCTTTCAGTCATCTTCCTAGGATCATCATTGAGGGTTGTTTTGTTTTGTTTTAAAGACTCACATAACCTGGAGGGAAACCCTCCTTAAATCTCATACGCCTAAGAACCCACAGGCAGAGACCAAAGAAAAAGAATTCCAAGTCCCATAGCGAATGTTCCTGGGAACAGTGGTACTGGGTATGGTTAGAACCAGGAAGAGGAGGATGAGGAGCTGGAGATACAAATGTTAAAGACGCTCTCTCTCAGGGCATTGGAAGTACAGGGTCAGCTCTGTAAAGTCGTGGACAGAGCTGGGGGTGTCAGGAAGCGTTCTGGGTCACCCTCTGCTACATAGTGACTCTAAGACCAATAGAGCCTCGAGAGTCACCGACAAGGAACAAGACAGCTGTCTCTAAGTGAGTGTTCTGTGGCGGTGGAGCGCTTTCTACCTTCCATGGGGACAATGGCATTCTTCACATGGTGGCTCTGTCACTCCCTGGGCACATCATAGCTATTGCAGGGTCAAGGCTGGGTGCCACCCACAAGGAGGAAGAATAGGGAGGATATGCCAGCTGACTTCACACCTCAGCCTGAGGTTTCATGCCTTCGTGTCCACTGCTGAGAAAGAGGTACCCAGCTGGCTTTTGGTCTCTGTCACACATGAAGCTGGGAAGTGAGTCATGGGGTAAGGGTGAGACAGCCATGTTACCACAGAAGCAGGGAGAAGGGTCACTGGCAGACAGTTAGCAAATCCCACTAAGTCACTGCCCACAGAAGTCTAATTTACAGCAGGCTCTGTTCTAAACGATCTTAAAGGTTGCTGAGTGAGTATCCTGGGGGCTCAGGGAAAGAGAGGTGCTGAGGTAATTGAGGAGGCAGAGAGAGTAAGGGGATGTTGTCCAAGAGGAGTGACAGAGTGTCCCAGGCTGCTAAGAAAAAGCCAGAGGACAGGGCCTGACATCCTCTAATGGGAAGGGGAAGACACAGGCTAATCCCAGGGCAGGAGGCTCACTGAAGCCCATCATGAAGGGTGGTAGATTACTCAGCCAGTTGTGTGGGATTTTGTCCTAATTGTGCATGGCCTTGTAGAGTGGGAAGCTGGCTGAAGAAAGGAGGACGCTAGGAAAGCCATCATGGGTGGTGAGGTGAGAATTTCTGGTGGTGTAGCTGTTGGTGTCCCCCCCCCCCCATACTTCTGTAAATGACCCCTCACCCCATTGTGCTGGCTAGCTTTTGTCAACTAGACACAAGCTAGGGTCATCTGGGAAGAGGACACCTCAGTTGAGAAAATGCCTCCATTAGATTAGGTTTTTAAGCAAGCCTGTGGAGCCTTTTCTTGATTGGTGATGGATGTGGGAGGGCCCAGCCCACTGTGGACAGTGCCACTCCTGGGTTGTATAAGAAAAGTGAAAAAAAAAAAAATGCCGTGCATGGTGGCACACGCCTTTAATCCCAGCACTCGGGAGGCAGAGGCAGGCGGATTTCTGAGTTCAAGGCCAGCCTGGTCTACAAAGTGAGTTCCAGGACAGCCAGAGCTACACAGAGAAACCCTGTCTTGAAAAACCAAAAAAAAAAAAAAAAGAAAAAAAGAAAAAAAAATGAAGAAGAAAAAGAAAAGTGGACGGAGCAAGCTACCTGGAGCAAGCCAGTAAGGAGTGCTCCTTCTTGGCCTCTGCTTCTTGGTTGTTGCCTTGGCTTCCTGCCCTGATTTCCCTCAGTTATAGACTGTGGAGGTGCAGGCCAAATCAACCCTTTCCTCCCCCAAGTTGCCTTTGGCTGTGATGTTTTAGCACAGCAATGGAAAAGCAGACCAAGACATCCATGTTCTGAAGGTGACATCAAGGACCTCATTGGTTCCCCCAAGTTGGACCGACTGAATGGAATACTCTTTGGTTTGTCATTGGTGCCTTAGGGGGAGGGGAAATGGGGACACATCTGTTTAAACGTTCCTGCAAACACCCTGTTTCAAAACAGGCGAGCAAAGAAAGAAATAAACAACCCACCACAAAGAGGATGCTCAGGAGACTATGGAGGACAATAAGGAATGATAACGTGAATCTGATAGGGTCGGATGAGGCTCCCACAGAGCAGCAAAGAACCTGGGGTCTAGAATGGTGATGCAGACAAGGGTGGCTACCCTATGTTCCAGAGTAAAGCTATGTTGGAACACGGCCAAACGCATTTATCCGAGGTGGCTTTCGCTAAAACAAAGACAGAGACTGGCTGGAAGCATGCAGTATGTGAACCTATTGGAAATGTGACTGCCCCCCCCCCAAAAGGCCTTGTCAGCACTGTGATTGTGGGAGGGTAACTTTGCTTCCTGGACACCATCCTGTTCACCAGCTGATAAGAATCCTCTTCAATTCTAAGACGTTTGCAGGAGTCAGTGTAACCGTGCCTGTAAAACAGCTTCAAAGACAGTAAAAGGTAGCCATTATATCCGTCTCTCTGATGAGCGACCATTCTCTACAGAACAGATAACAAAAGGTCTGTCTTCTGGCATTGTACTAAGGATCTGCTAAGAGAAATGATTAAAAAAAACAAAATTTGGAATTTAACAGGAAGATAGCGTCTTGCTGTATAGTTAGTCACCGGTTGTAGAGTTAGTTGGTCCCATAAGACCCCTAGTCTTTTCTTCTGTAACTGGGAATACTAGCCCTCCCTACCAGCCTGCTGTGAGCTTTAAGGGAGATGGCAGAAGTGAGTCCTTGGCGTTGTGCCCGGCCTTGTTAGATCCGCAGGTGCTGTGACGAACGCCACCTCCCACGGATCCCTACCAACAGCACAGCTGAGCTGTACCCCTCTGCCTCTGCTCAGCGCCCACGGTCAGCCCTGGGTGCCGGTATAATTAGCTCCATCTCCGTAGTGAGCAGCCGCGGCTGCTCATAGCCTCTGACACGACTGTCACCTCCCACTCAGTTCCCTAAATCAGCTATTCCCATCGTTGAGTCGGATCAGGTGAGCATCACCAGAGGACAGCTTTCTCCTTACAACAATGGGTCGCAAGGACCTAGAGCGCGCCCCCTCCCCGTCCCTCCAACCTCCTTCACCCGGAGGCTGTGTACAGAAATAAAAGAAAAAAAAAAAGTTTGGGTGGGGAGCAGCCTCTAGTGTCTGCTGGGAAATCACGTTCCTTCAGACCCAATAGCCTGCAGAAGAAAGGTAGTCTGTCTCTTTAAGAGGCCTCCGCGGAGGGGCGGGGCAGGCCGGCGTCGCTCCAGCCCGCGCCCTCAGTTAGGCCCGCCTCCCCTTTAATGACAGACAAATAACCCAATGAAAGCGAGACTTTTCATCTTGACAGCAAAGCAGAGCAATAGAAGCCCGGACCGCCTTCGCGGGGAGGGGCTTCAGGAGGGCGGGGCAGACGGGGCCAGTGGAGCGGCGGCGGGACGCGGGCGCGGAGCTGGGCCTCGGCGGGCGCCGGGTGAGTGAGGGACGCTCGGGGCTCGTGGCAGAGAGACAGAGTGTTGAGGGTTGAGAGTCAGGGACCGAGGTTGGGGTTGAGGCGGAGGGCAGAGTCTGCCCGACCTCCAAGCCCGGGCACGGTGCCGATCCGGTAATCCCCCTGCCGTCGGTACCGGCCCTCTTCTTTTTCCTTCTCCACTGTCCGGCTTCGGTCCAGGCCGCTCTCATTCGCTTCTTCCCGCAGCACTGCAATGCCCGGGGTGCTCCGGTGCTGGTCTCCACCCACCCCTCTTCCCCGGGCCCTGCAGATCTGGTCCTTCGCCGCCCTCCCTAGGCTTAGGCTGCTCCCGGCCTGGTTCTGTTCCTTCTCCATCCCTCGCTCTGGCCACCCTCAGAGACCGCCCCTCGGTCTAGTCTAGTGAACTTTTTTTCACCCTCCCAGTCTTCCTTCCGAAGGCTTCCGGGGTCCCGAGATCTGACCCTGGTGCGGCACTCTGAACATTCTGGTGTTCCTACACATCAGTAGCTTTGCAACAGTTTGAAAGTGTTGACTGACGCCTGCCTGTCCCAGCAGATAGGAATGCCCACTGGGAAGATCTTACCTGATGTTGCTCCATGCACCCACAGCGTCTCATCAGGCCAGGCACTATAAATGTTTACTAAATGAATGAACGAAGGGGCTAGGGTTTGCCTAGAGGAAAGGGATGCAGCCGCAGCCCCTGACATCCTATCTGTTGTGGGTGGAAGCCACCTTTTGGAATGCTTTCTGTGTGCCGGGCACTAGGCCAACCTGGGCTCTCCAAAAGAGAAATAATGCAAGTCACATTTGTTAATTAAACTTTTCTAACAGTCACATCTCAGGAATGTAAAATACGTAAGTGGAATAATTTATTCATGCTTTAGTTAATACATTTCAGAATATAATTAGTAATTCACATAACCAATGTAAAATCTTGTTAATAGAGTTGCTGACTCTGTGTGTGTGTGTGTGTGTGTGTGCGCGCGCGCACTTGCTAACTTCCTAAACCCTGGTGTGCTTTGCTCTTGGGACAGCACTTCTTGCTTCTCAGAAGAAACACGGCAACCATTTGTCAAGTGGTCGGTCAGTAACCACACTGCTAGGGCGGCTGCCTTGGCTGTGAAGTGCTCAGTAGTGTGCAAATGTGAGGGTGTTTAGTTCGAGTTGTGGTCTTTTGAGGAAACTATCATTATTTGCATTTACAGATTAAAAATAGCAAAGATCCTAAAGGAGTTTACCTGCCCAGATTCATTCTACCGTTTGGAGCAAAAGAGACAGGGCTGGTTCAAGAAGGGGTTTCTCTGTGTAGCCCTGGCTGTCCTGGAACTCTCTCTATAGACCAGGCTGGCCTCTGATTAAGGGCATGTTCCACCATGCCCAGCTTGTCTGTTGCTCTTGAATCTTGTTATTCTTTTTATGTTTGATGCTGCTTCTAAGAGGTGCCAAGAAAATTTGGGGTGTAGGATACAAAGACTAGACTTCTTAAAAACAATGATACCTGATACCGGTCTGTAACATATCCTGGCATGTTCTGTGCCTGGGTCATATCTTTCTAGGTGGCTCACGAGCAGACATAGGTGCATGGAGCATAGAAAAACCTGCCCTGGGTTTGGAGGTATGCACCGGTAGCTGGAACACTGTAAAGGCTAGCTAGGGCAGAAGGATCCCATGAATATAGGAGTTCAAAACCAGCCTGGGCAGTGGAGTGAGACTCCTGTTCAAAAAGAAAAACCCACCAGGCAAGTCCTCCACTGACCAAGTCACCTGCATTAATGCAGCCTGGCCCCAGGGTTGGAGCAGGAAACCTGTGGCCTGTAAGATGTAAGAGCTCAGAGATGCTGGGGATGCTGGGGATGCTGGGGACGCTGGGACTGGAGTTGCCAGCAGGGTGAGTTAACTCCTCAGTCACTCCACGAGGGAGTTTTCTCCACGAGGTCAGTACTGTTCTAGGCGCCTTGAGGTGACTGGACAGTGAAGTGACAGCCTTCATCTTCAGGATGACCAGGGTGGTGTCAGAAAGACAAGATCATGTCCCGTAAGAGGACGGGCGTATGTGCAGGAAAGCACATGGGGGGAGAGGTGTGTCAGAAGTTGTCAAGTGGCATCTTGGCCCAGCTGCTTGAAGAAGTATCTGTCTTCCCTGCCCCTGAAACCAAGTTTGAACTTCTATGCTGGGTATCACTTCTTAGCTTGCTGGGTCCTTGTGTGTGAACCCCATGGTCTACTTATTTACCTGCCTGGCTGCTTAAGGCTCTTGAATTCCTCACCCCTCTGGGAGTGCTCGCTGAATTGGAGCAGCTAGGACCTACCTATTGGCTGAGTAACCGTTATGTTCCTTCATTATGCTAGGCTGCTGCGGAGCTGGAACAGGGTCTCCTGGGCAGAGGAGCAACAACAGCACGTTTTCTGTGGGGTTTCCTCCCCCACAGCGTGAGGGAGGGCTCCGCAGTGCTGGCCTGTGTAATTGCAGTGTTTGTGGCTTCTTCTGTTCACATGGTTAGAGTCCTTCTTACTTCGTGCTAGGTACTGTATGCAGGGCCTTGCAGGCATTATCCCATTTCATGGTCACAGGGCTTTTACAAGGAGCGGTTGGTTCTAATCCTTGGCTTGACTATAATAAGGAGGTTGTCAGAACTGGGATCCAAATGCAGGTCTCCAAGTTGCAAGCCCCTAACCACTCAATGCTACTGCTGTGTGACGGGGTCAAGGCTGATAAATAGCCCGTTCCCTACCTCCACAGCCAGTCCGGAGACCCCTGTGCTTGCAGCAGAGCTGTGTGGTGGGAGAGGACTGATCCAGAAGTGGAGGCTGGGCCTTTTTTGCTGTCCCCAACTGGTGTTCCAGCCTGGCCCTGCCAATTCCTCTGGACTTCAGTTCCCTTCTTTGTGAAATGAGAGGAAAGGCTTGGCCTCATTCTTCGAGAACAATGCTGTGTTGTTATGGCCTCTATTAAAGGAGTTGGGCCCGTAGCCTGGAGTTTGAGGGACAGCCCAGGCCACTCTTAGCCTACTGCGCCCCACCCTATCCAGGCTCCTCCTCCTTGTGTGACCATCCTGATCTGTTGGTGAGAAAGATTTAAAATGTTAATTCATTTTTTATTTTGTGTGTGTGGATGTTTTGCTTGCCTGCAGGTATGTATGTGTACCATATTCGTGCCCGTGGAAGCCAGAAGACAGTGTCAGATCCCCAGAACTGAAGTTTACTGACTGTTGTTAGCTGCCATGTTGGTATTGGGAATTGAACCAAAGTCCAGTGTAAGAGCAGCCACTGTTCTCACCCACTGAGGCATCCTTCCAGGCCCAAGAAACAGTTTCTTAGGATTCCTTCTGTCTTTCCCTGTTCCCTCTTTTTTTTGTTTGTTTGGTTTTTTTTCCGAGACAGGGTTTCTCTGTATAGCCCTGGCTGTCCTAGAAATCACTCTGTAGACCAGGCTGGCCTCGAACTGAGAAATCCACCTGCCTCTGCCTCCCAAGTGCTGGGATTAAAGGCGTGTGCCGCTGCCACCACCACCCGGCTCACTGTTCCCTCTTAAGTCTGACCCTTTGTGACTCAATTGCATAACTCTAGTCAGGGATGTGCAAGTTCTGGGCAGTGGATAGAATAGTCACTGATGGTACATGACTTTAATCACAGTTAGGCCTGAGGGCATTTTGGTTGGGATTCTGTAGACACAGCTCTCTGCTGGGTATTGTGCTGCAAACTAGGGGCCAGTAGGTAGGGTCTAGGTATACATTCCGAGCTCTGTGCTCAGGCCATTTCCCTTACTGGACCAGGGTCTCCATCTCAGCCTCCACAAAGATCATTTGGGGAGGCTTCAGCAGCCCAGCGAGCTACGGGGATATACACAGCCACCATGGAGAGTCATTGATCTAGAATAGTGGTTCTCAACCTCGTTAATTCTGTGACCCTTTAATACAGTTTTTCACGTTGCCATGACCTCCAGCCATGAGTATTTTCATATTCATGACTAATTTTGCTACTTTATGAATCATAATGTAAGGTTGGTTTTAGGTGACCTCTGTGAAAGGGTCATTCAAGACCCTCAAAGGGGTCATGACCCATAGGTTGAGAACCACTGATCTTGATCGAGCCTTCTTCATGACCCCATGGTGCATGTGAGCCACCCTGGGTAGCGTGTGGAGGCTGGTCCTGATCCAGAGAATGTGGGCTGCAGCGCCACTTCCCATTAGTACTGATTCCTAAGGGGTACCCTGTGTGTCCAGTTACCAGGCAAGAGGCTTCAGAGACAGGTTATAAAAGCTGGAGGCTCACACTCATCAAAAGGTGCTCATCAAGGCCTGGCAGCACATGTGCTGGCGTCACCCGTGCCTGATGACTGAGGACAAGGAAGCCAGAAGGGAGGGCTTGTCTGAGCACGTACAAGTTGGCCGTTTGGATAGGGCGTTGGAGCTGGTGGACAGTGAAGGTGCAGAGTCAGTTTTCAAGGGGGCAGGTGAGCAGTGTGTGACATCCGCAGGGATCAGAGTAGACATTGTGGGGTTGGCCCAGGTTTGGGTATCTTGATAACACCACTAACCTACTGTCCTCTAAGGACTTGGGTTCCACAAGGATGGATGCTTTCCTTAACTTTGTCTCTGCACAGTGGCTCTCAGCCATACTTGAGTCCTGTGTTCTAAAGCCAACACAGAGGAGAGCTTTCAGCTCCTGCGTCTCTTGTCCTCACCTTCTATCCTGTGGCATTTCCTCACCTGCCTCTCTTCTACACCTCAGCACCTCATGCTAGCTCAGGGTGGGTGAACTGAGGGAAACTGAGTCATTCTTCAGATGAAAAGATCACAGGGGGAATCCTCCACCGAGATTGTGATCTTGATTAAAAAGAGGGTGTGACCTCCACTCACCCAATGTGAGGCAACACTCTGTCACAGGAAGCATAAACCACTCACCAGGCCTCCCCCACTGTGTGGCAAGCAGAGAAGAGAAGGCACACAGGGATCCTGCGAGCTGGGAGCCTTGTGGCCTCTCTATCCCCTGTACCTCCTGGGAAGGACTGTCTTTCCCCTCCTAAGCTGGGCTCCAGTTCTGCTGGCAAGTTCAGCCTGAAGCTTCCCTGCTGGGGTGATGGACAAAACGCCACAGGGCCTTTCCTGATGATGCACCCCTTCCAGAAGCTGCTTGGAGACTGTTCCACTGGACAGCATCCACTACCACCGTCCTGCTTCTCCGGCTATTTAGTTGGAGGACAGCATTAATACTGTCCTTGCATGGCTCTTGAATCTGTGTGGGCCTCCTTCTGTTTGCCTCATCGCCTTTGTATTTGTGGTGCCTTGATTCAAGGCGGCTGCAGGAGACTGGGGTCTTGCTCCAGCCAAAGGCTTGCCTAGCATCCCTGAGGAAGTGAATAAAGAAAGTGGGGCGGGTGGGGTGGGGTAGGATGGCAGTGGTGGGGGAGGAGGGGGAGGGGGAGGGGGAGGAGGAGAGTCATTGGTGTTGGAAGGGGCTGTGGACTGAGAGAGGGACTCCAGTGCACTTACTCTGGATGGTTGCTATTGAACTGAGTGCAGTACTCTGAGTGGTGGAGCTGGTGGCTATTTATAGCCCTGAGAATTTTGCAATGTTATTGAATTGCTTCGACCTAATTTCCCACTTCCTTTCTAAGATGAAAATGGAGAGTAAGCACTAGAGGACTAGAGGGCTTCCCTACGAGGGGATCCTTCATCCCCGAGTGCTCCCCGTCTGGGAAGTCCTGCTCCATCTCCTCCCTCCTTGGTTTCCAGGGGAGGGAGAAGAGATCGTTTCCCCTAACTAGATTCTCTGGGAAGGCTTGCTCTAAGCTAGTCCTGACAGCAGAATTGTGTGGGGACACTGTGTTGCAAGGCTTCCGGACCTGGTGGGAGCAGTTCCTGCCTCCTGCCTGTTGGAAGCCAGCTCTGCTCTGTAGGAGTGGAAGAAGCCAGAACCATGAGGTTTCAGTGTGCAGGTCCTTCTCTGCAGGAGGATGTGGTGAGGGCGTTTGTGATTTCATCACTATACTAGACCTACGACAGAATGTGGGAATGGGGTATGCATGCAAAAGGATGATCCCAACCGGAGGTAAGGTCCAAACTGGGCTTTGTGCTTGAGTAGGAGAAATGAGGGAGCTTGGCCTCAAACAGCCAGGAAGGGGCTGCCTAAACTGGCCTGAGCACACATGAGGGGTGTGGGTAGCCTTCTGTGGACTGTGGCGGGCCATCTTCAACAGAAGATGGGTCCCCGAACATCTCTGGCTTTGCCTTTGGATAATACCGACCTGAAGTCTCCCTTGAGTAGCCATGATGGTCATGTATCAGGCTGCCTTCTCTGATGTGCGTTTCTAACATTCCAGGTGGGTGACTGAGGACGCCTCTGACTCCTCTTGTCTAGAGAGCACACTTCTACGGGCTTGCTATGTGGGCCAGGTGGCACAGGTCTGACACTGCAGCAACTCAGGAGGCTGAGGCAGGAAGATTACAAGTTGGACCCGGGCAACTTTTTGAAACCCTGCCTTAAAATAAAAATAAAATATAAAATAAGGTTAAAATAGAGCTGGGGGTGTGGAGCGCTCTCCTAGCAAGCCCAGAGCCCTAATTAGCTGAGAAGCTCAGTTGTAAGTGAAGGCAATAGATAGGGGGTGGGAGGGAGGCTTTGAGTGGTGCCTTCGAATGATGTCATTGTTAGCTAATGTTATCCTCATCACAGGAAGGACAGTGTGGAGGGAGACTGAACTCTGGCATCATTGAGACTCAGTTCTGATATAACTCACTTCCCTCTTGTCATCACCCCACCCCCAGCCCCCCCACCCACATGCCGCCGCACCCCCAG